>LNAC01000143.1:2894757-2937702 GCA_002007465.1 Ailurus styani | reverse complement strand
TTTTTTTTTTTTAAAGATTTTATTTATTTATTTCACAGCGGGAGAGAGATCACAAGGAGGCAGAGAGGCAGGCAGAGAGAGAGAGGGGGAAGCAGGCTCCCTGCGGAGCAGAGAGCCCGATGTGGGCCTCGATCCCAGGACCCTGAGATCATGACCTGGGCCGAAAGCAGAGGCTTTAACCCACTGAGCCACCCAGGCGCCCTATTCCTTAAACTTCTATATGTCAATTATATCTCATTAAAACTGGGGGGGGAGGACCACAGTGAACTATCACCTTCCACCTGTTAGAATAACTATCTTCAAAAAGACAATAGATAACAAGTGCTAGCAAGGATATGGAGAAATGGGAACCCTTGTGCACTATCGGTAGGAATATAAATTGATGCAGCAACTATGAAAACACTTTGGTGGCTGCTCAAAAAATTTAAAATAGGTTCTGGGTTGAGATGGCGAGGTAGGAAGATCCTAAACGCACTACCTCTACACACACACCAAACCTACAACTATTTATAGAGTAATTCCTTCTGAAGAACTGAAGGCTGACTGAACAGCTTCTACACACCACAAGATAGACTACACAGAGAGCAGTAAGAGAGTCAGAGACACAGTAATGAAGAAAACCTCCACCCCAAGGCTGTGTACTGAGAGACCATGAACAGATTAATCTGCCATGGGGCATAGAAAAAAAGCCAGAGTTTAAAAGAGCAAATATAGGGCAGCTGGGTGACTAGGTCAGTTAAGCCTCCAACTCTTGATTTTGGTTCAGGTCATGATCTCAGGGTTTTGAGATCAAGCCCTGGACTAGGCCCCACACTCAGCAGGGAATCTGCTTGAAATTCTCTCTCCCCCTCTGCCCCTCCCTTCTCTTGTTCATTCACACACCCTCATGCTTTCTCTAATAAATTGTATATATGATCTATATTAATAAATATATAAATAAATATTATAGTTAATAAATATTATATATATGCAATTAGACTATAAAAGATTCGGCCTGAAAACTCAGTCAAATGGTCGGGGAGTGGTTTGTGCTCTCTCCAGATGTGAGGCGCTGGTGAGTGCCATAAAACATGTCTTCCCTCCACCTTGATAACATGGATAGAAGCAGGGTCTGGGTGCCCTAGTGGGCCTACCACCTCAGTGAGCCCCAGACCCATAGCCCACACCAATCCCAGCCATCCTACCAAGGTGGCCCCAGTACAGTGCACACCAGGACATCCCTGGTCAGCACTAATTACAGCTCCAGCCATCTTTTCGACAGGATACAGGTGCAAAGCAGCTTGCAACATTCCAGGCCTATACCACTTCAGCTTCAGAGGATTTGTCAGGGCAACCCCCAGTGCAGACTGCCCCAAGACTTCCTGGCCAGCACCCGTCTTGGATCCAGTTGACACACTGAGGTGCCCTCTGCATGGAGTGCGCTGGGACCTTCTCCAGCTGGGACCACTCCAGCTTCAGCTGTTCAGCCAAGGTGTCCTCTGTGTGGAGAGGCCCAGGACCTCCTCAGTCCATACCCACTTCAGCTTCAGCAGTCCTGCTAGGCCACCCTCTGCTCAGAGAGCCCAAGGAGTCCCTGGCTTGCAGCTACTTCAGCTTCAGCTGTCCTGCCAGGGTGCCCTCTGTGCAGAGAACTCTGGGACCACCCCAGCCCACACCCACTTCCCCTCCAGCCATCCCACCAGGCCAGCGCCAAGACCCCCAGCCCACACCAGCCACAGCTCCAGCTCCCCAATCAAAGCAACCAGATACACAGAGTTTACACAGGGGATGACTATACACAAGACTATACCTTCCAGTTTAGGAGAAGTAGTTGTTCTGCTTAATTCATAGGAACAAACACAAAGTCAAGCTAAATGAGACAGAGGAATATATACCAAATAAAAGAATAAGAAAAGGACCTGACGAAAGAACTAAATGAAACAGATAAGCAGTATTTCTGATAAAGAATTCAATGGTCAGGGCGCCTGGGTGGCTCAGTGGGTTAAAGCCTCTGCCTTCGGCTCAGGTCATTATCTCAGGGTCCTGGGATCGAGGCCCGCATTGGGCTCTCTGCTCAGCAGGGAGCCTGCTTCCTCCTCTATCTCTGCCTGCCTCTCTGCTTGTGATCTCTGTGTCAAATAAATAAAATTTTAAAAAAAAAGAATTCAGTGGTCATAAAGATGTTTGCCAGACTATAGAGAACAATGGATGAATTCCATGAGAATTTTAATGAGATAGACTATATAAAAAAGAACCAAATGAAGTTGAAGGATATAATAACTGAAACGAAAAATACACTAGAAGGAATCATAGCTTAGAAGCATCAGAACAGATTAGCAACTTATAAGATAGGAAAATGGAAAGCACCCAGTCTGAACAGCAAAAATAAGAGACTCTTAAAAATTAGGAATAAGGATAAGTTAAGGGATCTCTTGAACAACATCAAGTGGACAAACATTCACATTATAGGGGGTCTCAAAAGGAGAAGAGAGAAAGAAGGGGAAAGAAAACTTATATGAGGAAACACCTGAAAACATTCCTAACCTGGGAAAGGAATCAGACATCTAGGTTCAAAATACAGAGTTCCAAAGAAGATAAACCCAAGGAGGTCACACTCTAACACACAATAATTAAAATATCAAAAACTTAAAGATAGAGAATTTTAAAAGCAACAGGAGAGAAGCAATTAATTACATATAAGAGAAACCCATAAGGCTATCAGCTACTTTCACCAGAAAATTTGTAAGCCAGAAGACAGAGGCATGATATATGGCATGATATACTCAAAATGATGAAAGGAAAAAAACCTACAACCAAGAGCACTCCACCCAGCAAGAGCATCATTCAGGATTGAAGATAAAGAATTTCCCAGACAAAAGTTAAATTAGGGGTGCGCCTGGGTGGCTCAATGGGTTAAATCCTCTGCCTTCAGCTCAGGTCATGATCTCAGGGTCCTGGGATCGAGGCCCGCATTGGGCTCTCTGCTCATCAGGGAGCCTGCTTCCTCCTCTCTCTCTGCCTGCCTCTCTGCCTACTTGTGATCTCTCTCTCTCTGTGTCAAATAAATAAATAAAATCTTCTAAAAAGATTTTTTTAAAAAGTTAAATTAGTTCATCACCACTAAATAGGCTTCATAAGAAATGTTAAAAGGATTCCTTTGAGTGCAAAAGAAAGGGCCATACTTAGAAGAAAATTATGAAAAGAAAAAATTACATGAGTAAAAGCAAATATAGAGAAATCACTTATTATGCTAGTGTGAAAGTTAAAGACCAAAGTCGTAAAATCAATTATATATTTAAAAAAATTAGTTAAGCAATGCACAAAATAAAAGATATAAAATGTGAAGGCATATACATAAAATGTGGAGTGGGGAGTAAAAGGAAGTGGTTTCAGAATGTATTAGAACCTTAGTGACCATCAACTTAGACTGCTATATACTTAGGATGTTATTTATGTATGAATCTCATAATCACACACACTACACAAAAAAATGTATAGCAGATACACAAAAATAAGGAGAAAGTCAAGCATAACCCTATAGAAAGGCAATCACAAGGAAAGAGACCAAGAGAAGAAGAAAATATAAAAACAGCGAACCATATAAACAATTAGCAATAAATACATCCCTTTAATAATCACTTCAAATGTAAGTGGTCTAAAGGCTCCAATTAAAAAACACAAGGTGACAGAATGGATTTAAAAAAAGACCCATATATATATTGTCTATATATTGCCTACAGCAGACTCACTTCAGACTTAAAGACACACATGGACTGAAAGTGAGAGGGTGGAAAAAGATATTCCATGTATATGTTAGTGGGGGAAAAAAGCCAATACTTGTATCAGACAAAAAAATAGTTTAAAATAAAGACTATAATAAGAAACAAAGTAGGACATTACATAATGACAAAGGACTAAATCCAACAGGAGGACATAACAATTGTAAATATCAATGCACCTAAAATGGGAGTATCTAAATACACAGTGCAAATATTAACAGACATAAACAGTGAAATTGATAGAAACAGATTAATAGTAAGGGACTTTTAACACCCCACTTACATCAGTGAATAGCTCATCCAGGCAGAAAATCAATAACAAAACAGTGTGTTTGAATGACACTTTATTTTTTTTTATTTTTTTTATTTTTTTAAAGATTTTATTTATTCACTTGACACAGAGAGAGAGATTACAAGTAGGCAGAGAGAGGAGAGAGGAGGAAGCAGGCTCCCTGCTGAGCAGAGAGCCCGATGTGGGCCTCGATCCCAGGACCCTGGGATCATGACCTGAGCCGAAGGCAGCGGCTTTAACCCACTGAGCCACCCAGGCGCCCATGAATGACACTTTAGACCAGATGCCCTTGACACACACAGAACATTCCATCCCAAAACAACAAAATATACATTCTTCTCAAGTGCACATGGAACATTCTCCAGGATTTATCACATGTTAGGCCACAAAATAAGTTGCAATAAATTTAAGACGACTGAAATTATATAAAGCATCTTTTCAACCACAACAGTATGAAACTAGAAATCAATTACGTGGGGGAACAAAACCTGGAAAACACACAAACATAGGGAGGCTAAACAGCACACAATTAAACAACCAATAGGGTCCACAAAGAAATCAAAGGGAAAATTTTCAAAAATACATGGAGACCAATGAAAATGAAAACACGACGGTACAAAATCTTCGGGCCACGGCAAAAGCCATTCTAAGATGGAAGCTTATAGCAATACAGGTCTATCTCAAGAAACAAAAAACGCAAACAATCTAATTTTACACCTAAATGAACTAGAAAAAGAACAAAGCCCAAAGTCAGAAAGAAATAAGATCAGAGCAGAAATAAAATAGAGACTTTTTTTAAAAAATAGAAAAGATCAATAAATGGAAGAGCTGGTTCTTTAAAAAGATAAAGAAAATTGTTAAACTTCTACCAGACTCACCAAGAAAAACAGAGAAAGGACTCAATATCAGAAATGAAAGAGGAGAAGCAACAAGAAATACCACAGAAATACAAAGCATATGAAAAAATGATATGTCAAGTTGGACAACCTAGAAGAAATGGATCAATTCCTAGAAACATATAACCTTCCAAAACTGAATCAGGAAGAAATAGAAAATCTTAACAGACCAATTAGTAACAAATGGAACCTATAATCAAAACTCACAACAAGCAAAAATCCAGGACAGAGTTTATAAAACGTTAAAGGAAAAGGTAATACCATCTTCTCAAACTATTCCAAAAAAGCAGAAGAGGAAGAAAAACTTCCAAATACCTTCTACAAGGCAGCATTACCCTGATACCAACACCAGACAAAAACTACAAAAAAAGAAAACAAAAGGCCAGTATCCCCGATGAACAGAATACAAACATCCTCAACAAAGGATTAGCAAACTGCATTCAACAATATCTTAAAAGGATTATTCACCATGATCAAGTGGGATTTATTCCAGGGATGCAAGGATGGCTCAAAATCCACAAACTCAATTGGCCTGATTTACCACATTAACAAAACTAAGGATAAAAATCATGATTATCTCAATAGATGGAGAAAAACATTTCACAAAGTATAACATCTGTTCATGACAAAAACTCTCAACACAGTAGTTTAGAAAGAATATACCTCAACATAATAAAGGCCATATATGACAAACCCCCAGCTAACATACTCAATGGTGAAAAACTGTGGGCTTTACCTTGGAGATCAGGAACAAGGTAAAGATTCCACTCTCACCACTTTTATTCAGTGTAGAACTGGAAGTCCTAGCCATAGTAATCAGATTTTTAAAAAAAGAAGAAAATGTATCCACATTGGTAAGAAAGAAGTAAAACTGTCACTCTTTACAGATGACCTGATACTATCCATAGAAAACCCTAAAGATTTCACACACACACACACACACACACACACACACACACACACACACACACACACGGAAGAATTAGAAATAACAAATGGGGGTGCCTGTGCGGCTCAGTCAGCTAATTGTCTGACTTTGGCCCAGGTCATGATCTCTGGGTCCTGGGATCGAGCCAGTACAGGATCCAAGGTCAGGAGGGAGTCTGCTTCTCCCTTGCTCTCTGCCCCTCCCCCCATTCATGCACACTCTCTCACTCTTGCTCTCTCAAAATCTTTCATAAAAAAGAATAAATGAATTCAGTAAAGTTACAGAATACAAAATTAATATACAGAAGTTGGTTGTGTTTCTATACACTAATAACAAAACAGCAGAAAGAGAAATTAAGATGAAAACTGCACCAAAAGGAATAGAATACCTAGGAATAAACTTAACCAAAGAGGTAAAAGACCTTTACTTTGAAAACTATAAAACACTGATGAAAGAATTTGAAGAGCACACAAAACAAATGGTAAGCCATTCCATGCTCACGGGATAGAAGAATTAAAATTTTTAAAATGTCCATACTGGGGCTCCTGGGTGGCTCAGTCAGTTAAGCTTCTGCCTTCAGCTCAGGTCATGATCCCAGGGCCCTGGGATCGAGCCCCACGTCAGGCTCTCTGCTCAGCCAGGGAGCCTGCTTCTCCCTCTCCCACTGTCACTTCCCCTGCTTGTGCTCTCTCGTGCTCTCTGTCAAATAAATAAAACCTTTTTTTATTTCTTTGAGAGAGAGTGAGAGCGAGCGAGCATGAGAGGGGGAAGTTCAGAGGGAGAAGCAGACCCCCCACTGAGCAGGGAGCCTGATGTGGGACTTGATCCCAGGACCCCAGGACCATGACCTGAGCCAAAGGTAGTTGCTCAACCAACTGAGCGACCCAGGCACCCTAAAATCCTTAAAAATAAATAAATAAAATGTCCATACTACCCACTGCAACCTACAGATTCAATGCAATCCCTATCAAAATAACAGCATTATTCACAGAACTAGAATACTAAAATTTGTATGGAACCACAAAAGACCCTGAGTAGCCAGAACGATCTTGAGAAAGAGCAACAAAGCTGGAAGCATCATAATTCCAGATTTCAAGATATATTACAAAGCTGTGGTAATCAAAGCAGTATGGTTCTGGCACAAAAACAGACACACAGATCAATGGAACTGAATAGCCAACCCAGAAATAAACCCACGCCTATATGGTCAAATGACCAAATACAACAAGATTATACAATGGGGAGAAGACCATCTTTTCAACAAATGATGCTTGGACAGCTACAGGCAAAAAAATGAAACAGGACCACTTCTTACATCATACACAAAAATAAACTCAAAATGGGTTAAGAACCTAAATGTGAGACCTGAAACCATAAAACTCCTAGAATAAAATATAAGCAGTAATCTCTTGGAAATGGGCATTAGCAATATTTTTCTAGAAATATCTTCTCAGGCAAGGGAAACAGAACCAAAAACAAACAACCCCCCCCAAAAAAAAACTATTGGTCCAACACCAAAATACAAAGCTTTTGTGCAAAGGAAATCATCAACAAAATGAAAGGGCAACACACCGAATGGGAGAGGACATCTGCAAATGATATATCCAAGACGGGGTTAATAACCACAATATATTTAAAAAACTGAATATGCACACACAAAAAAACAAATTATCTGTTTAAACTATGGGCAGAGGACCTGAATAGACATTTTACCGAATATGACCTACAGATGGCCAACAGACACATGAAAAAATGTTCAACGTGACTAGTCATCAGGGACACGCAAATCAAAGCCACAGGAGATATCCCCTCACACCTGACAGAATAGCTACTATCAAAAAGATAAGAAATAATCAGTGTTGGCAAGCATATGGAGAAAAATGAACCCTTGTGCACTGTCAATAGGAATGTAAACTTGTGTAGCCACGGTGGAAAATAGTATTGAACTGCCTCAAAAAATTAAAAATAGAAATACCACATGATCTAGTAATTGCCCTACTGGGTATTTAAAGAAAACAAAAACACTAATTCAAAAAGATATACACACCCCTACGTTTATCGTAGCATTATTTAGCCAAGATATGAAAGCAACCTCTATTGGTCATCAATAGATAAATGGATAAGAGGCCTCTCTCATGCTCATTCTCCATTCTCTCTTCCTCCCCACACCCCCCCACACACAAATATTACTCATAAAAATGAAGGAGATCTTGTCATTTACAACAACAGGGATGGACCTAGCATAAGAAAGTATTATGCTAAGTGAAATAAGACAGAGAAGGACAAATACCATACAATTTCACTTGTATGTGGAATCTATAAAACAAATGAACACACAGGCCAAAAAAAAAGGCAGAAACAGACCCATAACTACAGAGAACAAACTTGCAGTGGGGGTGGGGTGGGGTGGGGTGTCGAGCAAAAGAGGTGAAGGGAAGTGGGAGATACAGGCTTCCAGTTATGGAAGGAGTAAGTCATGGGGATCAAAGGTAGCGCATAGGGCACACAGTCAATGGTACTGTAATATCCTTGTATGGTGATAGGTGGGAGCTACACCTGTGTGAGCATAACGTATAGAGATGTCAAATCACTACCGTATACCTGAAACTAATGTAACACTGTATGTCAACCACAGTAAAATTAAACATTGAACTACCATATGATCCAGCCATACTATTTCTGGAAATTGCTCTCTCTATATATGGAAATGAAATTACTATCTCAGAGAGGTATCTATACCCCCAAGTTCAGTAGAACATTATTTAAAATAGCCAAGACACTAAAAAATCCTCAGCTTCCAAACTCATATAAACCAAACTCATAGAAACAAAGAATAGATTAGTGGCTGCTGCAGTGGAAAGAAAGGCAGGTGGGGGGTGAGGGGGTGGGAAGCAATGGGTAGAGGGATAGGTGAAGGTGGTCAAAAGGTACAAACCTGGGGCACCTGGGTGGCTCAGTCGTTAAGCGTCTGCTGCCTTCACAGGTCATAATCCTGGAGTCCTGGGATTGAGCCCCATGTGGGTCTCCCCACTCAGCAGGTAGCCTGCTTCTCCCTCTGACCCTCCCCCCACACACATCCCCTCGTCTTCTCTCAAATGAATACTAAAACAAAAAAAAATCTTTTAAAAAATAATTAAATAGTTATAAACTTCTAGTTATAAGATAAATAGTTTCCAGGGATGTAATGTAAAGCATGGTAATAATAGTTAACAATCCTGTAGTGTATATTGAAAGTTGCTAAGAAGAGTAGATCTTAAAAGTTAATACATGGAAAAATTTTAACTATGTGAGGTGATAGATGCGTTAACTAATCTTATTCTGGTGGTCATTTCACAATAAATACATATATCAAATCATTATGCTGTATAGCTTAATACAATGTTTTATGTCAATTATAGCTCAATAAAACCAGAAAAAAAGAATTCAGTAATGTGACTGGCTATAATATTTATATATAGGAATTTCTATATATAATGTAGATATAGTAATAAGCAATATTTATAGATACCCTTCATGTATACAACCAATAATTACAAGGTAAAAATGGAAGAAAGTCCTATTTCCAACAGCAAAAAAATCCTAGAAATAAATTTAACAGAATTATAAGATATAAAAAAAACTTTAAATCACAGAAAAGACTTGAACAGACGGAAAAGCCTAATATGTTCTTGGAGAGGAAATCTCTAGATCATAAAGATATTATAAGTTCTCCTGGTGTTAGTCCATAAATTTAACATGATTCCAGTTAAACAGCAGTAGTATTTCTTAAGTGAACAGCCAATTCTAAAATTTATATGGAAAAACAAACAAGATTGACCAGGAAAATGAGGGGAAGTCATCCCTATTAGATACTTGAACATAAGGCTACTAAATAGTGTGATATTGGTATATAAATAATCAGCAGATCAGAACACTAAACTGAAATTAACCCAAATACATAGAATTATAACAACAAAATGAATCTCAATCAGTGTGGAAACGATAATGGTAAATTAACTGGGTGGTCATCTAGGGAAAAAAACTTGGAGCCATTTATTACATTTTACACCAAAACAAATTCTAGGTGGTTAAAATACTTAAATGTAAATAAAATAAAATAAACTATCATAAAAGCAGAAGAAATCACAGGAGAATTCTTTTGTAACCTCAGAACAAGGAAGGCCAAAAACAACAACAAACCCAGAGCCAAAAAAAAAAAAACGCAAATAAATTCTATTACATAAAATTTAAGATTTTTCAAGACAAGAATCATAAGTGAAGTCAAATAACAAACTATGGGAAAGGCAAGAACCATCAACAATTTGTAGCTCAAAAAAACAGCTAATTTTCCTAATACACAGAACTCCTACACGTCAATAACAAAAACCACCAGGGCAAAAGAATACAGTGAAACATATGAGAAGGAGCCCAAATTACAACGGAACTGATGTTGCTTATCAGCTGACCTTAAAATTCGTGTGGACCCAACTAATCACAAGGATCTTTAAAGGTGAAAGGAGGAGGCAGAAGGGAAAGTGACAATAGAAACAGGGTCAGAAGGATACATTCATAATAAAATAGCTACAGTCATAACAGAAATGCACATGAAAAACCACACTCAAAACTATTTTTTTTATCAGATTGGTAAAGATCAAAATGTTTTAAGACGGATTTTGCTGGCAAGGAAGGGAGCATAGAGGCATCACCACATCCAGAAGACGAGGGGGAACTAGTACAACTTCTGGGAATGACAACTTGGGGTTGACACTTCATAAAGCCCACCTGTATTTAATGCTATTAAATAGCAATTCTGATTCAAAGAAATTATCCTATAGGCATTCTTGCACATGTGAGAAACAATGTATGCATTGAAACATTGTTTATAACAGAAAAAATAAATCACAAATGAATCAAGTATCCATTAATAGGGTAGGAGTTAAATGGATTCTGACAGTGTAATATTCTGCAGCTATAAGAAGGAATAAAGAAGACTTCACTGATCTGGAACAATTTCTGTGATACAGTCTTAAATGAAAAAGCATGGAGCAGAATAGGGCCAATGGTAGACTTGCATTTATTTTTTTAAAAAGGGGGAAGGAGCACCTGGGTGGCTCAGTCTGTTAAGCATCTGCCTTTGGCCCAGGTCATGATCCTGGGGACCTGGGATCCCTCACGGTGGGCTCCTGCTCAGTGGGGAGACTGCTTCTCCCTCTTCCTCTGCCCCTCCCCCCATTCATGCTCTCTAATAAAATCTTTTAAAAAAGGGGGGGCGGGGGAGACCATAACATACACACATGTATAGTAAAAAAATTTAAAAATACGAGTATGACTACCTATATGTATAACTGTTGGCTAACTAGAACTGAAACACTAGAGACCAGTATTATCTTGCCTCAGGAAAAATTGCGTCTCTGGTTGCCTCAGGAAAGCAGATCTGGGTGTTGGGGACACAGGAATGGGACTGTATTTTGCATATATTCACTTTTGTGATTTTGCAACCTTATAATGCCTTTTCTAAAAATACAATATAAAATTAAATATTGTACCTAAAAGGAGAATAGATCACTTGAGATCTTATTATCTTTGAGTCTAAAATCAGAATACCTCCTCTGCCTTTAGCTCTCCTAGGACTGCTGTTAATTTTCTCACATTCAATATTTTAGCAAGATTAACAAAGGAACATCTTCTATGAATGGGGAACAGCCCTCACGTGAGTCTCAGATTTTAGTCTCGTTTCCAAAACACAAGCATCTCCCCTTTTACAGAAAAATTTCCCTTTGGCCCTCCCCACAGACAAGCTGACGGAGAAGCACTCCTCATTTATAAGGGCCCTTTGCCAGCAACATGGGCACTGGTCAGAATCTTGGATATATTTGCCAAAGTAAGAAATTTTTTTTATTATTCTTTGCCCCAGGGGTACAGGTCTGTGAATCAACAGGCTTACACCTTTCACAGCACTCACCGTAGCACAAACCCTCCCCAATGTCCATAACCCATCCACCCTAGCCCTACCCTCCCACCCCACCCCCCAAAGTAAGAAATTTAAACCACAAGTTGTTAATTAACATGAATGTCTCCTTCAACAGCAATTTCCCCTCACTGGGCAACTGAAGGGACCACAAGCATTCTGGGGATAACTCTACTGGTGAGTTAAACTGAGGACACATTCCGTTTGGGATTCGGGAGAGAGACTCCGGTGTTGTTTCTCCATCCCTTCCATGTCTAGCTAAGTCCTGGTTGCTGGTACAGCAGGGAGAATGGCTTCCAGGAAGGCCCCTGTCAGCCCACAGGGCCTGGGGTCATATTGGCATTGGAACAGGTTTTCTTTGGCACCCAACACCACAAAGACTTGTGAGGTAGGGAGGAGACAAGGTTTGAAATGTTTCCCAGCCAGAAGCTTGTCTGGGGGAAAATCCTTCCAATCCCCAGACGTGGAAATTCTCTGGAAGCAGAGAATTCTGTTCGCAGATGCTTCATCAATAGTGAAGTTCTCTCATAAGGAATATACTCAATAATATATTTAATTATTAATATACCACACTCTTCTTACCTATGGGAATTATAGGAAATAGAACTCATTAGAATGCCTGTGTCCGTAACACACACTTACAAAAATAACACAAATACTTAGTACTTCAGTATATGAGGTCACATGTTTTATACATCCCAACCATAAATTAAAATTTAATTTTATAGGTCGACATCAGTAAAACTGGAAAAAACTTTTGATCAAGCATGGTAGAGGAAAGTCTACATTATCTTTCTTATGTATAAAGGATAATAAGATTTAGTAGATCTTACAAAATCACTGTTACAAGAGGTGGACAAAAGTATGCAACCAAAAAACGTAGGATAAAGTATTACAGAAAAAAATGTAGGATAAAGTATTATAGAGGGTGTGTCAGATACTTAGCTCATTAAAACATTTTTCTGGATTTTGTGAATTGTGCTATTTGTCTGATATTTCCATTTTACAGTTTGTTGTCATTCCTTTATTCTAAGTATTCATTCGCTCACCTCATTTGTTTCCAATATTTTCTATCCTTTTTCTAAATGGGGTTCCTACAGATTATGTAAGCTTCAGGCCCCAGAAAACTTAGACTCACACCTGGTATTCACAGTAATCTAAAATTTTAATTTGCCCATCTGCTGCGGGACCGTTAGAATTGCGGGACAGCTCCCGTTTTTATCCCAAAGACTCTCACATCTAGATCAGCCAAGCAACCGGAATCTGTGAAAATTCTGAAAACAAAGCCCAGGTCTTTAAATTCCCCCATTAACTCTCTTCTCCGCCTTTGTCTCTTTGGGGCAGGGTTCCCCCCCCCCCCCCCGCAATCTGCATCCGCCTCTGCTAATTCTCAAGTGCCATCACTCTCCCAACTCGCCCAAGGCCTCGCTGCGCTTCTCATTGCATATCTTAAAAGGCGAGGATTAATTATAAGACTTAATTCTCTCAGTGATAGAACTTCCTCAAAGTGACACACTTTGCAGTCTCAACTGGAGGACTTGACATTAACCCAGCTTCTGCCAATTCCCAGGCCGTGGTGCTGCTTTAAATTTCCACACATGAGAGGCTTTTTCTACCTACTGGCTATTATGCAAAATTTCATCTTTCCTAGCAGGACTTTCTACCAGTTTGTTCTATTCAGCTACTGAAGGTTTATTTTAGTTATAACTGCAATCTGTGAGAGGCCCCCAACAAATTTGGTGGGGGTTTTTTTCCTGTGCATTTCAGTGGGCGGGGGAGATTCTCTACATGGCTGACAATTATGGGAACGCACCATTCAATTCTCCCTTCCAGAGAGCTGCTGCCACAGCAGGCAACCTAGTTGGCCTTTCAGGGGGCTGTGCCTTCAGGATACAAAGCAGTTCACATGAAGCTAGGCTGCTCTCATTCAAAGCCTGGGGCCCCCTCCCCATTGCAGGATCCTCTCTTGGGCAATCATTGCTCTGGGGCTCCCTGTTGACTGAGCAAGACTTTCTCAGAGCTGCACCAAACTCTCAAGCTCTCTTCTCCTCTCTTCTCCCAGGTGTCAGACCAGCATCCCAGTCCCAGGAGAGCTCTCCAACCTCCGCTATCCTTCATAGGTACTTCCCCCAGTGAGTCTCCTACAAATCCAACTCATCTTAGCATCTGCTTCTCAAGGATTGATACACTACCCTAGCACACTCACATCATGTGAGTAAGAAGGAAAGAAATTAGTGCCATTTCGGTTTTGCAAACAAAGAAGGAAAATGGTATTTATGGGGCATCAACTAAGTATCAGATTCTGCGAGGCATTTTAAAATACATTGTCTCATTAATTTATAAACTAAATATCATTATTCTCAGGTCTTAAAAAAAATCTAAGTGAAATTCTGGTTGGTAAAGTGCGCGCTGATATGCTCAGTATTTACCGTCAGCTTTGCTTAGGTTCCTAGAGGAATGCTAGATTTGGAGGATGGGTATAGGTCACACACAGTTTTCATTAGCCCAGGGTAAGGGTAGTAAGTGCCTTATGTCCTAGGCTGAATGGAATGATCACTATTACCTGCAGTGGTCTCCCATGCTTCTATCATCTCTGCCCCCATCAGATAGCTGCCAGTCCACCTTTCCCTCCTTGATACGTCCACCACACTTGTCCTAAGAGTTCTCTGCCAAAGTTCAGACTGAATCTGAATCTACATGAGGGAGTTTTAATCTTCAAATCAGGCAGCAAAAGTCCCATCAAATGGTAACTATAGAATATCATGAATGTTTTTTAAAAATTATTAAAACTCCCTAGACTTCTCATTTAAAAATATACAGAAAAAGTAAAAAAAAAAAAACTCTGAACAAAATCAGTAAGAAGGAACATACCTCGACATAATATAGACCATATATAACAAGCCCACAGCTAACAGCACGCTCAGTGTTAAAAAGTTAAAAGCTTTTCCTCTAAGATCCAAAACAAGACAAGGATTCTCACTATAGCCACTTTAATTTTTTTTTCTTTCTTTTTTTTTTTTTTTGGAGAGGGAGAGAGGGGTGGGAGGAACAGAGAGAGAATCTTAAGCAGGGTGCCTGCCCAGAGTGGAGCCCAAATTGGGGCTCGATCTCACAACCCCAAGATCATGACCTGAGTGGAAATCAAGTCAGATGCTCAAATGACTGAGTTGCCAGGAGGCCCAAGATTCCCACTATTGCCACTTTAATTCGACACAGTACTGGAAGTCCCAGCCAGAGCAATTAAGCAAGAAAAAGATAAAAGTCACCAAATTTGAAAGGAAGAAGTAAAATTGTTGTTTACAGAGGACATATTACATGTAGAAAACCTAATCAGGACTAATAAATTCAGTAAAGTTGTCAGGTACAAATTTTACAAAAAATCTGTTGCATTCCTATACACCAATAATAAACTATCAGAAAGAGTAATTAAGAAAATAGTCTCATTTTATGACTGCATCAAAAATAATGAAATATCTAGGAATAAATTTAACCAAGAAGGTGAAAGACTTGTATATTGAAATCTATAAAACATTAATGAAAGAAATTGAAGAAGACACAAATAAATGGAAGATATTCTGTGCTGATGGATTAGAATAATTGTTAAAATGTCCATATCACTCAAAGCAATCTACAGATTCAATATAATCTATCAGAATCCCAGTGACATTTTTAATAGAAATAAAACTCACAATCATAAAATCTGTCTGGAACCATAAAAGACCCTGAAGAGCCAAAGCAATCTTAGTATATGTGCTGCCGCAGCGAGCACGAGCCAAAGCAATCTTGAAAGAAGAACACAGCTGATGACATGCTCTCTGATTTCAAACTATATTGCAAAGCTATAGAAATTAAAACAGTATGGTACTGGCATAAAAACAAACAAATCAATGGCACAGAATAGAGAGCCCAGCAATAAACCCATGCATATATGGTCAACTAATTATCAACAGTGGAACCAAGAATATACAATGGGGAAAAGACAGTCTCTTTAATAAATTGTGTTGGGAGAGGCACAAACCAGGAAACAGACTCTTAACACAGAGAACTGATGGTTACCAGAGGAGGGGGAAAGGGTGGAAGGATGGGTGAAATAGGTAAAGGGGATTAAGAGTACACTTGTCATGATGCACACTGAGAAATGTATAGAATTGTTGAATCATATTTCACACCTGAAACTAACATAACACTAGTTTATTTAAATAAGATTTAAATAAAAACTGGAATTTCAAAAAAAAGCTTAAGAATAATAATTTGTATTGGGAGAATTGGACAGCCACATGCAAAAAAATGAAACTGGACCACTATCTTTCACCATACACAAAGATAAGCTCAAAATGAATTAAAGATATGAACATAAGACCTGAAGCCATAAAACTCCTAGAAGAAAGCAGACAGTAAGCTTCTTGACATTCATCTAAACAATGATTTTTTTAATCTGACACCAAAAGCGATAAAAACAAAAATAGGTAAATGGGACTACATCAAACTAAAAAGCTCTGCACAGTGAAGGAAACCATCACCAAATGAAAAGGCAACCTACTAAATGGGAGAAAATATTTGGAAAATAGATGATTATCTATCCGATAAGTGTCTAATATTCCAAGTGTATAAAGAGCTCATAAAACTCAATAGAAAAAAAATCTGATTAAAAATGGGCAGAAGAAGTGGGGCACCTTGGGTGACTCAGTGGGTCAAGCCTCTGCCTTCGGCTAAGGTCATGATCTCAGGGTCCTGGAATCGAGCCCTGCATCAGGCTCTCTACTCAGCAGGGAGCCTGCTTCCCCCTCTCTGCTGCCTCTCTGCCTGCCTCTCTGCCTACTTGAGATCTCTCACTGTCAAATAAATAAATAAAATCTTTAAAAAGAAATGGGCAGAAGATTTAAAGAGACATTTTTCCAAAGAAGACATCCAAATGGCCACCAGGCACATGAAAAGATGCTCAACATTAATCATCAGGGAAATGCAAATCAAAACCACCATGAGATATCACCTCACACCTTTCAGAATGGCTATTATCAGAAAGACTAGAAATAACAAGTATTAATAAAGACGTGGAAGAAAGAACTCTCAAGCACTGCTGATAGAATGAAAAATCGATGCAGCCACTATGGAAAACAATATAGAGTTTCCTCAGAAAATTAAAAAATACAACTACCATATGATCCAGCAATTCCACTTCTACGTATTTATCCAAAAAACCCCATGAAACTCAAAAAGATATATGGAACCCCATATTTACTGAAGTATTATTCGTACTAGCCAAGATACAGAAACAACCTAAGTGTTCATCAATGAATGAATGGATAAACTGTGGTATAAATACATCCAATGGAATAGTATTCAGCCATAAGAGTGAGATCTTGCCTTTTGTGACAACATGTATGGACATAACGCTAAGTGAAATAAGTCAAACAGGAAAAGGCAAATACTATATGATCTCACGGATGTGGAAATGAAGTAAATAAATAGCCAAGCTCACTGATAGAGATAACAGGTTGGAGATTGCCAGAGAGGCAGGGGGTAGGCAATGGGAGAATGGGTAGACTTTTTTTTTTTAGTGGGAAAGGGGGTTAGTTTAAACCCTTTTTAAAAAGAATACATAAGTAAAATGGTAATATATATATGCATATATATATATATATATATATACCTTAAAATGTTGGATAACTATATAAATTATGATAGCACCAATGCTGAGGCCATGAAACCTCACTGGCTTAACCCAATAGGAGCTTGGATCCTGCTTATTAAAGTCCCCCAGCAGGGGTGACAAGGTGAACGGAAGGGGCACTAGCCACCTCTAGTCGGTCACTAACCCAGGTCAACAGTGGCTCCGCCATCTTCAATACACAGCATTTCCAAGGTTGCCTTGGGTGTCCACATCCACGTAATGTAAGAAGAGAAGGTAGAGAAGCCCTTGCTTTGGCATCGCTCCTGCTCACATTACAGCCATTGATGAGCAGCAGGCCTGGGGCTGCCTCCGAACACAAGGGAGGCTGGGGGTGTGTCCCTGGCTGGACAGAAACGTGACACTATGGAAGGAAACTGAATGTGTGGGAGCAAGCGGGCCATCTCTGCCCCAGCGAGCATTGCTAGTGAGGGTGACTACCATCTGTTTGTCTGGGACTCTCCCAGGTTTAGCACCAAGAGGCCCACGTCCCGGGAAAACTCTCACTCCCACACAACCTGGGACAGCTATCACCCTATTAAAAATTCACTAACGATTTAAAACAATATCAACTTAGAAAATGGGGAAACATTGCTTTTATATCCATTGAAGAGTTTTATAGGTGGTACAAAAACTTGAGCAGGTGATCAGAATCAGTTTTTAACTAATTTTTTTTCTCAGATTGAGAATTCACTAACAGCAAAAATACAAAATTGTATGAATTCGTGAAAACGCTGACTAGCAATTAAGAGTCACAGTTGCCTGAAAGTTGCACTGGAAATAAAATATTACAAAAACAAAATCCAAAACTATTGAAAAATCTTCCACATTCTGAGTGGAATGCTTAATAACACATAAAATACTGCCCCTCTGGTGAAATAACATTATCAAGGTCTAGGGAGGAAAAAAGGGGGGGCAATATTTATTTTTCTAATTCGCCATTTTCTCCAATGCGCTGTTCTAAACAAGTTTCGGCCACTGTTGCCATATGTAGGTCTCACACCACGTCACGATTCTCTGCAGCGAAGCCCTTTCAAACCAACCCACTACAGGTGATCCGTGCCTTAGCTCGTCCCCAGCTCCTTTTTAACATCTCACCAGGTTTTGTTCTGGCCTGCATTTCCATTTCCCTCAAGTTCAGAGGCAATGGGTTTCTTTCTGCCATACTCAGCTCTCCTATCTTCCGTAATCTCTCCATCCAAAGTGCAACTCCAAGCAATGAAAGAAATAAAGTTTGAGAAGACCCAGTTCCCCATCCTCTGCAGAAGTAAATGATGCTTCATTTTCTCCCCTCGCCCACAGACATATCAGTTCATCTCTCCCTCCCACACACCTGTGTCCTACTTCATGCACCTGCTCCTGGGAGAGACTTTCACACCCACTGGGAGCAATGCAACTTCTTTTTTAAAGATTTTATTTATTTATTTGACAGAGAGAGAGAGAGAGAGAGAGAGAGAGAGAGAGAGAGAGAGATCGATCACAAGTAGGCAGAGGCAGGCAGAGAGAGGGGGAAGCAGGCTCCCTGCTCAGCAGGGAGCCCGATGCGGGGCTCGATCCCAGGACCCTGAGATCATGACCTGAGCCGAAAGCAGAGTCTTTAACCCACTGAGCCACCCAGGCACACGGGAGCAATACAACTTCTTTGCTACTCTGATCCCTTAAGGAATTCCTCAGGAATCCCACATTGCTTCTTACTGTTTTTAGGAGCACAAGAGGGGTATTAGCACTGATATTTGATTTGAAATATTACAGGAAGAGGGGCGCCTGGCTGACTCAGTTGGTGGAGCATGGGACTCTTAATCTCGGGGTCAGGAGTTGGAGCCCCACGTTGGGTGTAGAGATTACTTAAAAATAAAGTTTTTGAAAAAATATTACGGGAAGAATAGATCTGCAAAGTTATTCTCTTGATAAAGGTGGAATGCTCTGATGAGACTGGAACACACAATAGCATTCGCATTTAAACAATTTTGAATAGCCATTTCTGTGAGAAATTGGAGCTCTGGAGGGGTAGACAGACAAGAGTCAAGAGACTCTGGCTTCTGACTTTAGGTTTTGGGAACCATCAACTTTTCAATTTTGTCCGATGCCTGTCAGTTTTCAGAGTACTGACTCCAGCTAAATTTCCTGGGCGTTGAGGTTAGCTTGTTTAGGTCATTGCTGATTTAAAGAAAGTGAATGGGCCTGAACCAGCTTTTCACAGCTGTGAATCACAGCTGTGAATCCCCAGGGCGCTGAAATAACAGTACCGTGCACTAATCCAATCTGCGCTTTTCCCAGAGTCTGCCATTACTGCAAAATGAGGTGAACTTGGTGGATGAAAGGTTCCAAGGCGGCTCCAAGGCTGTGGAGTTAGCAGCGATGCAAAAATCATATCTAGGGCATAATGAGGGGTTGTGATCTGAGAAGAGGGTAACCACAGGAACCCAGTGGCCATAGTAGTACAGCCGCTGTATAGACTACTGAACGTGTAAAAAATATATATGTGTGTGTGTACACATAATATAAATATAATTTACATGTAAATTATATATAATTATATTTTATATAGTATATTTTATTATAATCATATAATAAAAATACATTTATATACACACACACACACACAACCATGGCTGCTATATACACTACCCACTGCACATAGGGTGTGTATGCATACATGCGTACCGACACACAAAACACAGCCACTAATAGGCCACTCTAATGACTCCCTGCTCTCTCACCCCCCGTCCAGTGTTCAGACCCCCCACTCCCACCATGCTGGCTTCTCTCAGCAGCTTGGGTGTGTCACGTGTCACCTACTACACAGCCTTAGTACATGCCCTCCCACTTCTTAATCACTCTTCCACAAATATCCCTAACTCCTGCTAATCTTAGGGCCCCAGCTCAAACGTCACTTCCTTGGAGAAGGTAGACCTCTCAAACTAGGTCAAGTCCCCCATCATAAACTATTCTCTCCCCACACAGCGGGTTTCACTGTTTATTCTGTGGGCTACTATTTTGAAATCATATAGGTCCTCCCCAGTAGACTTGAATTCCAAAAGGGAAGGGGCTTTGTCTGATTTGCTCACTTTTGCATCTCTGGAGCCTAGAATCGTACCTAGCCATAGAAAGGCTCGATTAATATTGGTTGCGTGGATGCATCTGGGTGTCATAATAAACCCAGGAAGACTCGATGTTGGCGGAGGAAGAGCGTGTCTGCAGTGCAGAATTCTTCCAGGTGCCATGGATGTAACTCCTGTCCTCAAGCCTGCAGGAGAATCACCTGGAGAACTTGTTAAAATGCAGATTTCTGGGTGCCAGCCCCAGAGTTTCCGCTTCTGTAGGTCTGGACTGGAAATTTCCATTTGCGCCAGGTTTCCAGGTGATGCTGAGACTCCTGGTCCTGGGACCGCATTTTAAGAACCACTATTCTAAGACACTGGGCAGTTTCCATATACACAGCCAGCTAGAAACAACCTGACCACTTCCACACTCTTCTAGAAGGTGCTCCTGGAGTAACCGGCACACCAGCTCTTGGCAATCTCACTCTTATTAGATCAGTGGTTCTCGATCTTTAGCGGGCTGCAGAATTACCTGTGGAGATCCCCAAGCTCAAACCTCAGAGATTAAGTGCCATTGATTTGTGTGGGAACCCAACACCTAGAGTTCCACATCTTCCTCAGGTGGTTTTTAAGTATAGCCAGGACTGAGAACCACTGATTGAGATCATGGCTGGTAAATTCAACTAAAAATTACAATTGTTACAGATGTCTAATAACCACTGAGGTTTTCCCAAGAACTAGACTGTGCCCCCTACTAGACTAGAGCCTACTACCAGTCAGCATTACTATGGGTAAAACAGAAGCCTATCTCTTACTCTGAAAACAGTGAAGGAAACATTCCTTCAATTTTATACCAGGGGAGGACTATGCCAAGTAACCTATTAGGTGCCGGGAACATAAGGATGGATGGAATTTACAGTTCTGGGCTGAGTTGCTGAAAAATTTACAGGGAAGGGTCCAGAAAACAGAGGCTGGGGACTGTGAACATCAGAAGGACACAAAGATGAAGGAGAACAGGAGCCCATTTGGTCCACAGGGCAGTCAGAATGGAAAGTCCCCGCCTGGCGGTCTCTAGGGCTTGGGGGGTCCACATGTCCCAGCAAAGCCTAGCTGCTGAATATAGGAACAGACACATCGGAGGCCTGAAGACACACCTGGGAACAGAAAACTCTTGATCGCGTGTGCCTGAGTGACCGGGCTTGGCAGTCAGAGATACTGCATATCGAGGGTTAGGAGAGAAGTTTTCAATTAGCAATAATCGCGCCTCGGATAAACCTCACTAGCTACGATACTGCCACTGCGCAAAGCTAGAAGAGAAGTTTTGATAAATTACCACTGGATTGCATCTTGGTGGAGAATTAGCTACGCCCGGTGATCCCACCCATTAGAGAAAATGCACCTACGTGAACATCATGCTAGCAAAATTGGAACAAAAATGTCACTAGTGTGTGGGCAAGTGCCCATACCTTTGACATGCAGGGCCCTCCAGAAGTAGCTGGTTGAGGGACTTAAGGCCAAATTGGAGCCTCCTGCTCCCTTGTCAAGTTACACCTTTGGGGAGCTCTAGATCCTGAACACTCGGAGGTCTGAGAGCTGAGCGGCGTCCCTGGGAGCTCTGTACAATGCTGTGGAGTGGGAATCTGGCGGCCAACACCCCAGGGGATTCGAAAGCTGTTGAAGTTTGAGGACCCTGATCTCTCTCACTGCTTCTCAAGCCCAGCCTCAGCCAAGAATCACCGGAGGATTGGTTTTCACCACTAGGGAAGCCCAGACCCCCCCTCTGAGACCACTTAACCCAAAGCTGTCGGGGCGGGGCCAGACATGTATTCAGAGGCTGCGGAATTTCCCAGGCTGGTGCCTCACTCCTTGGGAAAGGGGGCGCGGGAGCGCCAGCCTTTTCTATTGTCCCAGGAGGCAGGCAATCATCCTTCCCTCCAGGAGAACATGTACGTCTTGGCTCTTAAAATCAACTTACTCATTCCTACTCCTACTGAGTGGAGAAAGACCGAGTGTTCGATCCCCCACCCTTGCCTTAGGACAGACAAAGTCCCCTCCCCTCCCCTCCAGTAAATGCTGCCCCTTAAGTATATTTATCCGGCAAACATTTGTGAAGGAGAGGAACTCTAACATTTACTGAGCACTTACCTGGGTCAGGCAGAGATCTGGGGCTGAGACAGCAAGGAACAAGTGGGTGTGCTCGTAGGAAACTTATTCTAGAGCTGAGAAACAGACGCAAATGTATAAACGAATAAAGGCACGTTTCAGAGAAGTGCCACAGTGACGTGGAGCGTTACTGTAGTGACTGCAGTCGTTTGAAGGGGAGGGTTTCTACGGGTTGGGTGGTCAGTAAAGGCCTTTTCTCTTACAACACAACATTTGAAGAGAAACCTGAATGGTAAGACACTGGCCACCCTGGAGCCGAGAGTCCCAGGCAGGGGGAAGAGCAAAACATGGGAAGACGCCAAGGTGGATATACCTTGTATCCATGGAGCACAAAGAGGGCAAGGTCAAGGACAAGGTAGGGGCCTGATCATCCACCTGCAGTAGGAAGCCACAGGAGAATGGAGGGCATAGGATTTGTACCTTTTAAAGATCACCCTGCTGCTGTGCCAAGGATGGAATGCAAAGGAGCAAGGGAGGAAGCAAAGGGACCTGCCCAATTGTCTGGTCCAGGGATAGTGGGCAGCAGCCTGCATGTGTGGTATCGGCAGCCCACCGCTGTGTGCACCCAGTGAGGCCTCCACTGGACACCATGCAGAGATGCGGGGGCCTTATCCCTGGCTCCGTACCACAGCCTGGTTCTCTGGCCCTCTTGGAGATTTTGCAAGCTACCAATATCCTTTCTATAAACCCTATCTCTGCTCAAAGCAGCCAGGATTTGTTTCCGTTGCTTGCAATGAAGGACTCCAACATGGCTAAGCAGATCTTGAGGTAACAAACCCGAAGCTCGTGTGTGTTAAATGCAAGTGATACACGGACATAACTCAATGTAGGATTTCAGAGGACAGAAAAGTATGGTAACAGGATTTTTTAATAAGTCTCTCAGACAGTTCTGATCTATGTTGATACCATAAAATTAAGCTCTTTCAGTCTCAAAAGCGGTCTGATTTGGAAGATAAGAATCCTCTTATTAAGTACTGGGTCATAACTTTGATTCTAGGTCCCCAAGTCAAAGTTTATTGAGAGGCCTCTATCCTAGATCCCACCCATGGGAAACAAGCTCCTTTTACAAGCAAAGGTCATGGCGACTGCTGGGGGTGAGGGTGGTATACATCTGTGATAAGCCCTTTTTGGTAACCATTCCAATGATTTCACTGTTGGGGGCTGAATTATGTCCCTCCAAAATTCATATGCCAAAGCCCTAACCCCAGGACCTTAGAACATGACTGTAGTTGGAGGTAATGAAGTTAAAATGAGGTCATTAGCGCAGACCCTAATCCAGCCTGACTGGTGCCCTCATGAGAAGAGGAGGTTAGACATACAGATACACACAGAGGAGAGACCATTTGAAGATGCAGGAAGACAGCCATCTGCAAGCCAAAGAGAAAGGCCTCGGGAGAAATCAACACCTTATCTCAGACCTCCAGCCTCCACCACTGGGGGAAAAGTAAATGTCTGTTGTTATGTAGTACTTTTGTTATGGCTGTTGGGACAGACGAATATGCTCATGTAACACAACACAGAGCAGAATCCTCTCCAGACCTCTACCTTGCGCAGAACTTTCCATTGCCCTGACCTACAGTTAGCTCCACTCAGCTAAGGGACCCTCAGCTGCTCCAACTTGGGTCAGCTAATCTGCCCAGGCAGATAATCCAGACCAGTTAATCTCCAGTACCTGGCAGCCCACTTCTGTGCAATGACCAAGTATGAAGAGTGAGGGGTTAATTGGGCTCCTTTAATCCATGCTGACTGCCTGTCTCTGTGTACAGGGCACAGGAAGGTTAAAAAGTATTAAGAACCTTAGCCATAAACTTGACTCATGCTCACTGTTACTGGAAAAGCAGGTTTCCAGGGCTACAGACTTGATGCCCAATCCTGTCCTCAAACATAATACTTGCTTTCATCTCTGTGTCCTGGAGCCAACTCGTGGATATGAAGTTTCTCAAAGAGAAAGGCTTGTCATAAGACCGGTCAGCTGTCTGATATCAAGGCCTTTTATGGGGATCAATCAACGGTTATTTATCAGTGACTCCTGGCACAGTGGGAATTTCAAAGAAATATTACATTTGGTTCCTGCCCTCAAAACAGTGATTATATCGTTGGGATTGATGTGGCTTAAGAACTTCAAAAGTTAAGTAAAAAATAAAAAACCAAGGAAGCAGAGACCAGAACATATCCCTGAGTCTGTCCCCAGCTAGCTGCAGGACCGAGGCAAATTCTTCAACCAGAGTCTCAGGGGTCTTCTTTCCCAAATGGGAGGAAGAGTCCCTTCCTCGCAGGGTTCTTAGAGAAGGACACCGAACAGTGCATGTGGAAAGCTTCCAACCAAGTACCCAGCGCCCAGTAGGTGCTCCTTTTTAGAAAGAGGAAATCAACAAGTGTTGGCCACACTTGCTAGGACAGTGAGTAAGGGGATGCTCGCAGGGAGCTAACATGAGAGACCTACGTTCTTATATTTGCATGGTATTTACTGAGCACCTACTATGTGCCAGAAATCCCTCTATATGTAGGGAATACAAGACCAGGTCACAGGATGCTCCCAGCCGGCTGAACAAGCTCTAACCAGACACGAGTGGGAGAGGGTGCGGGAGGGTGTGCTTACCTGAGCTTCTGAGACGCCAACTCGTCAGACCATGCGCTGAAGAGACCCATCAGGCCACGTGTCCTTTCAACACACACACCCCAAGGTTTTTCTGAAGTTCTCACTTCATTTTGAAAGTCACCATTTTGCCTGTAATGGCACCAAGAGACCCATGTAGATTGATATCCACCTTTTAGTTTCTGTAACGAGACGGGTTTTTGCTTTCTTTCTCCTCCTCTGCCAAAAATGAAATGATGGGAGTCTAGGAGGATTCAACACATGAAACTGTTACAGATGGGTAGTCTGTCGTTTCCTGAAGTCCTGAGGCTTAATAGACCAACATCCCGAAGCAGTGAGTCAGGGGTCACACGGTCTGTCGAGGCCCCTGCAGCGGACCAGGCTGGGGGGCGAGGAGGACGGTAGGTCTGACCCAGACCCAGCTGGAGTCGGAGTCCACGTCTGCCCGCACTAACCAAAGCCGGGAGAGTATTCGGTTCCATCACCACTGTCCTGCATCTGAGCAGTCCAGTCTGGACAGGGGAAATACCTAAAGTCACACAGGGGTGACACTGTAGTTCTCTGTGGCCTGAGTTCAGGGAGGGCCCCGGGCAGATAGGGGGTGAAGGCTCATCACTCAGGCCAGGCAGAGGCAAGATCCGGACATGGCACTGGTTTCTGCGGGGCCTGGACCAGAAGTCGTAAGCACAGGGGGCAAATCACAGGAAATACAGAGATACTAAAGGTGACAGTGGCCCCTATCAGTCAGGGACTTATTTTGTGCCAAGCCTTTGCCGCAAAGCATCTCACGTGAGCCTCACAGTGACCTCAAGCGGTTGTTCTTCCTTAACCTCTGTTTTGTAGACAAGGCGTTGGAGGCTTGGTGAGGATAAGCAGCAGCCCAAGATCTGCCAGGAAGTAGAAAACAGCAAGCCAGCCCAGGTCTGACTCCAAAGGTCCACAGCCCCCCTCCTAGAGGTAAAGTCCCCGGGCTTTCAGGAAATGAAGTGTCATACCAGCAACACCGCCAGCTGGGGGAGTAAAATGAACTCCAGGCCACACCCACTCAGGGGGAGGAGGAGGGAGAGAGATTCTTCTTATTTATTGGCTCGGCCAACATTGGCTTAACAACCAGGTGGGGCCAAGCTCCCCCGTGCCTCACCTCAGTGGCTCCAGCTGATGAGGGTTGGGGGAGGCAGTGGGGAGGCAGGTGTAAGGCGCTAACAGCAAAATCAGATAAGAAGTGAAAAATTCAGGGCCTTTACATTTCTTCTACCCCAAATATATAAAATAAACATTAGGATGGCAAGCCAAGTTTTCTACTGTCTCCCTGGATGTCTGGCAAACCGATTACAGATGATCTCGTTTTGCAGGGAGGGTGTCCGTGAGGGGCGCCGTCTGGTTCGTGCACGTCCAAATATGACTCCAAAGCACCTCCAGCACTGGGCACCCCCAGACCTAGGGTGATGCTGCCCTCTTAGAGTCCTGGGGCTGCCACAGCAAAGCACCACAACTGGGTGGATTAGAAGAGCAGAAATGCGTGGTCTCACGGTCGTGAAGGCCAGGAGGCCAAGGGTGAGTTCCTTCAGAGAGCTGAGGGGGAGATGGTCCACTTCTGATGGCCCACCTGCAATCCTTGCATTCTGTGGCCTGTGGAAGCATCACCCCGATTTCTGCTTTGTCTTCACGTGGCATTCTCCCTGGGTGTGCTATCCCTAAACTCCCTCCCCCTTTTATAAGGATACCAGTCAGATTAGATTAGGGAGCACCATAATGACCTCATTTTTGCTTCATGACGTCTGCCAAGACCTTATCTCCAAACGAGCTCACATTCTGAGACACTAGGGCTTAAGACTTCAACATACCTTTTTAGGAGGGGCATAGTTCAACCTCAGAATTTTGAGAAGTTGATGCTCCTTGGGCTCAGCTGCCCGCTAGGTATTTAAAAATGCCAACCACATACCTTGGGTAATTGAATTTAAATTAAAAAAAAAATTTTTTTGAATACCAGCATCTGGAGGCTCCTGAGTGGTTCAGTCGGTTGAGCCTCTGACTCTTGGTTTCAGCTCAGGTCATGATCTCAGGGTCCTGGGATCAAGCCCCATGTGGGGCTCCCTACTCAGCGGGGAGTCTGCTTGAGGTTCTCTCTCCCTCCCCCTGCCCCTCCCTCTGCTCACGTGCTCACTCCTGCACTCCCTCTCTAAAATAAAGAAATAAACTCTTAAGAAAAAAACATACCCGCCTCTGGACCCCACCCCCAGAGATTCTGATTCACTTGGGCTGACGTAGAGCCCAGGCATCTACTTTCTACAAGTACTTCCAGGTGATCCGAAAGCATGGCCAGGTTAAAGCACTTCTGTCCTGGGGGTAAAACCAGGCAAGGAGCCCGAGACACGGGGGCCCTCCCAGGCCTGGGTGAGCCGTCTCTTTGGTGGGAGTTCTGTGCCCACAGTGCTCCTGCTGGGAGTGGCTGAGCAGGCCGAGGAGAGCACTGGGTTGAAAACATCAGCATGCTTTTCAACAACCAAATAAAAAAGGCGTAACTTAATCTCTCTTTCATGAGGACATATTTTGCCTCAGCCTCACCTAAGGAGAGTCTGCACTAGGTATTTACCCAAAGGATATAAAAATAATGATGATTTTTAGAGCAAGCCAAAAGCCGGGGGTTTTCAGTGGAACTGAATATGATAGAAAAAATTAAGGCTGACTCACCTTTGCTGCAAGGCGAAACGGGAGATCACAGCCACATTTCCAGGACAGAGAAAAGCAATGAAATCTAGATTGCTGTGACAAGCTCCTTAAACACCTACATGCCTGATTGTATGCTAGTCAAAATAATTTTGCTCTATTTTTAAACACTGCTAAAATCAAAACTAAATTAATGTGGACTCAAATCTGAAGGGGGGGAAAGGCACCAACATCCATAATGAACTGACAAGCTAATTAATGTATCCGAACAGAGTAAGGAAACCATAGAAACAGATTGGAAATCATGTGGATTTCATTCATATGAAGGAGAAGGCAATGAAATATTCTTAGGCAAATTAATTAAATTTATAATGTGCCCAGAATGTGCATTGTTCCAGCTTCCTGCTGAGTTCTACGGTAGACACTTACATTGCCTTCTGACCAGTAAGAATTTCTAAAATGCATTCTGCAAATGTGTTTTAGAAACGAGGCAAGAAGACAAGCGTGCGACTGGATCTTTGTTACTGGGCCCGAGTATATACAAGATCTTCAGATTCAGGTCCTGGCAGGGTCTAGGTCACGCTCACTGAGAGGTGGTCACCCTGATGAGGTGCAGGCCCACGCTGGCTGCTCCTTTCTCCTGGATGCCCTCCACCAACCACTAGCTGTGCAGGCTCATACCGGACCCTGGGAGTAACCAGGTCCCGTTGATGCTGAGGCCAGGCTGCCCGGCCCCTGGCAGAGCAGGGGCCCCCCCCGTCCATTACGAAAGCTGGCCCATGTCCAAGCTGAGGTTAGCAGATGATCTTGGAAGAACTGCTGATTTTATAAGACCAGGAAGTTAGACAATTTGGCTAATCCATCTGTTAGACAAAGGTGCCTGAAATTGACTTTGGAAAGTCTATTATTTTTGCTTTGCAAATTCACCTTGGCCAATGAGTACTAGCTNGAGGTTAGCAGATGATCTTGGAAGAACTGCTGATTTTATAAGACCAGGAAGTTAGACAATTTGGCTAATCCATCTGTTAGACAAAGGTGCCTGAAATTGACTTTGGAAAGTCTATTATTTTTGCTTTGCAAATTCACCTTGGCCAATGAGTACTAGCTAATGTTATTTTTTTTAAAGATTTTATTTATTTATTTGACACAGAGAGAGAGATTACAAGTAGGCAGAGAGGCAGGCAGAGAGACAGGGAGAGGAGGAAGCAGGCTCCCTGCTGAGCAGAGAGCCCGATGCGGGCCTCGATCCCAGGACGCTGAGATCATGACCTGAGCCGAAAGCAGAGGCTTTAACCCACTGAGCCACCCAGGCGCCCACTAGCTAATGTTATTTTGGTTATAAATAACAAAAACCCACTTTAGGGGGGAAAAAGAAAGAATAATCTCAGAGAAGTCTGAGGAGAGCTGAATAACTGGGATTCAGAAAAGAAAACCATGGCAGCTCGAGGCCCAGAGCAGGACACTGGGAATCTTCACTCTGATGTTCTGCCCCATATGGGGTTCAGTTCCCACCCCCAGCCTTTGAGTCTCTCTGTCCGCATCACTGAAAGACAAACCGGCAGGCCAGTGTGGGTCAGGTGTGAGTTGGTCCCCTCACAGACGTGGGGAAAGATCTGAATGTTTCAGAAATTGAGATTTGTTACCTGTGCCATTTCCTTCAAGGATACTAATTTTGTGTATCAACTTGACTGGGCCGTGGGGTTCCCAGATAATTTGGTCGAACTTTCCAGGTGTCTGTTTTGGATGAGATTAGCATGTGAATGGGTAGACTGAGTAAGGCCATTTGCCCTCCCCAGCATAGGTGGGCCTCGTCCAAATAGGTGAAGGTCAGAATAGAAGAAAAAGGCTGAGGAAGAGGGACCTCCCCCTGCCTGGCTGCTTGAGGGGTCCTTCCTAGCCTTTGGACTAACACTGAAACATCAGCAGTTTTGGGGTCTCAGGCCTGGCAGCCTTCAGACTGGAATCTACACTAGCCACTCTCCTTGTTCTCAGGCCTTTGGACTCAAACTGGAACCACACGTTGGCTCTCCAGGGTCTCCTGCTTGCCAAGTGCAGACCTGGGGACTTGCCAGCCTCCATATGTGTGTGAGCCAATTTCTTAAAATGATTTTATATATACTCACACACATCCTGTTGGGTCTGTGTCTCTGGAACCCGGGCTAATGCACCTGCCTCGGACAACAGAGTGGAGGCTGTGCTCACCAGACTTAAGCCCTCCATCCTGACTTTCTGCAGGAGAGCCTCCCATCCTGGAGGCTGCTTGCACCCTCCTGAATCCCAGTGGCCACATCCCTGTGCTTCTCCCCTCCTCTCCCACACCTGCTCTCTGGAAACAGCCTCACACTCTCTACTTTTGCAGATTTCCTCCTGCCTCTTCTCACTCCAGATGTGAGCATCTTACCATCTTCTGCCATGGGGGGCACCCTGCCAGGAATGTCCTTTTCTCTTCCTCTAAGCCCTGCAGAAGTGGCCTTTTTCAGGCCTCCCTTCACTCCCCAGCAGGGTATGTTCCTCCCGTGGGGAACTCTGGCCTCTCTGGTTTCCCAGCTCCCTGCACAGGCTCTTCGGGATCATAGTATTTAAAATCTGATCCTTCAGGGGCGCCTGGGTGGCTCCCGTCAGTTAAGCATGGGCCTTTAGCTCAGATCATGATCTCAGGGTCCTGGGATCGAGTTCTGCATTGGGCTCCCTGCTCAGCAGGGGTCTGCTTCTTGCTCTCCCTCTCCCTCTCCCTCTGTGCTCTCTCTCTCAAATAAATAAACAAAATCTTTTTAAAAAAATAAGTAAATTCTAGTTCTTCACCTGGCTCTCTGCCACCATGCCCAGCTGGGTGAGGGCAGGGATGGGCCTTATTTAACTCTGTATCCCATGACTTACCACAGTGTTTTGCACAGAGCAGGACCTCAGAATTCACTTGTTAAATCAATGACTGAACTCTTTAATAACGAAATGAGAACCGTGGATAAGACAGCATACCCTTTCTACCTGGAACATTTCTATCTTGACTGAAGATATGGCACTACAGCCAAAGAAATTAACTCACCTGAGCTGTTGGGGAATTCTGTAACTAACTCTTAGAAAATAATGGCAAAAAAGAATAAGCTGAAAAATGCAGATTGCCTAGCATAAGTGAGGTACATGGATATTGTGTGTTGAACTGCAGACCTCAAAAAGATAGGTCGAAGCTCTAATCCCCAGTACCTGTGAGTGTGACCTTACTTGGAAGTAGGGTCACTGTAGATGTAATCAAGTTAAGATGAGATTACACTTGATCAGGACGGGCCCTAAATCCAATATGACTGGTGTCTTTATAAGAAGACCATGTGACACTGTTAAATTTAAAAAGCAAGCAGAATATCAGTAAATAGAGTATAATCCTACATATACTATGATTCCATTTATGCAAAAAACCATACTACTATATCTTTCTAAATGAATTTTTTTAAAACTTGCTTGAAAAGATACAAGCTTGACGGCTAACAGTTTACTTCTGGAAGGTGAATAGGGTTGGGGATTGGAGATTAAGGAATATTCCTATTTTAAAAAAAAAGAAGACCATGTGATGACAGACGCAGAAATCGGAGTGATGTGTCTATGAGCATGCGAATGCCAAGGAAGGCCGCCAACCATCAGAATCGCGGAGAAAGGGCATGCAGTAGCCTCTCCACCAGAGCCTTTACAAAGAACCAAGCCTGCCAAATGCTTGATTTCTGACTTCCAGCCTCCAAAACTGTGAGACAATAAATTTCTGTTATTCTAAGCCCCTGAATGTGTGGCATTTTCTTACACCAACCCTAGGAAATGAATACTGTGTAGGTGGTAATTTTTGGAGTGTGTACATGGAGGGAGGATGGGTTAATGATTTGTCCATGTCTCAAAATAATAGTAATTATTATTATAACTAACCTTTACTGAGCACATTCTCTGTATTAAGTGCTATACATACATGACCTCATATGATCCTTCTATATTTATTCTTCCTACCCAAATGGGAGGTAGACACCATTATTATCTCCATCTACAGATTGAGGAAACTAAGGCCTAGCAAGGGGAGTAATTTACCCAAGCTCGGAGATCAGGTTTGCTGACTCCAGCCCCTATATCCCACACCCCCTCTTCCCAATTTTCCAAAATAACCGTGCAGTTGCTGACTGCCTTCCCCAGCAGCCAGCCCTGGAAGGCATCCTGTGGGACTGTCTGTTTTGGATGGAACGAAATGGAAGAAAGCCGGAGAGGTCGCTGGCTCCCACTGGCCACATTGCCTAGGGCCCTGGAGGTCCTTCCATTCAGTGCTCAAAGAAGCTGACTTCTAAAATTCACCCTCTTTGGACAAAAGAACTTGAAACCATGCAACCCAATAAAAGGCCCTGCTGGCAAGTGAGCAAATGTACATTATTTCTCATTTGTGTGCTCAGGGGCCTCTGGCCGCCTAGGAAACAGCGATCTACCAGTGGTGTCAATGACAGCTTTTTCCTTTGCAGACAATCCCCTCCAGACACACACCCCTGGTGAAGAGAGCTATCCCAGCAGACTGGTGGCAAAAGCAGACTTTGAGGGGCCCCACTCTTCTTAGGAGACAGAAGAGTTGTCAGAGTCAGGAAGTAGTCCAGTGAGGTTTTAACCTGGGTACTGATAATTCCTAGAAGTCTCCGAGGGCCAATAACCTCTCCATGCCTCCGTGTCTGGTCTGCAAAATGGGCACCGGAGCTGACATCAGCCTTCTGGGTATTGTGAGGACTCATGAGATACAGGCAAGGCTCTTATCCAGGGCCTGGAACATGGTAGGAGCTAAATGAACAGGAACCTCTTGTCTTTTTTAATACTCCCACTCTCCTGGGCTTGCAGGATGCCAAGTCTGTCTTGACCTTTTTCCTGTTTTGATTGCCGGAGCCTGGCAAACCTCAGAGTAGAGGGTATGATAGCTCCTCGCCCCTGCCACCCCAACTCAACTGCTGCTAGTCAGCGACCGGTGTGCAGACTGGGCAAGCCCCTTGCACACTCACGCCTTTCCTGAGCCCTTCTTCCTGACCTCACCAGCATCTGCATTGCAGAGGAAGGAAGGAAAACTGAAATAATCAGCTAACATCATGGAGCCAGGGGAATCACAGGTATTTTTAGTTCCCTTCTTGACATTTTTGTATTTTATGAAAATAAGTGACCATGACCAAGCAGCTGACAAGATGGTTATAAAGATTAAATGAGATGATGCTTGTAGAAGGCTCAGCACAGCACCTGTCAATAAAAGTAGGCTCTCATAAAAAAAAAAAAATCTAATGAAAAGCAATAGTACATCTGTATAGGACTTCATGATTCACAGACTCCTTGCATATACTTTATTTCACTTAGATACTCATACCTCACTTGAGATAGATTTATTACTCCTGCCTTACAGATTGGGAAACTGAGGCTCAACCACATTAGAAAGTGACCTACAGAGTAGCAGCATGGCAGAGCCAACATCAAGCTGTGGGACCATAGCAATTATCCTGCTCATGGACTCCGTATGGCAGGCCACAGTGCAAAACGCCTGCTCACGCGGTCATGGCTCCTGTCCCTTTGGCTCACAGATAGCTCCCCGGGTCTCTCGGAGAAAGAAGTCCAGCATTGCCTGGCCCTTATTCCTGATGCTGGGCTCCCTGTTCATTCCCGAGTCTATAAACCAGACCTCAGCCCCGGACCCCAGCAAGCCCCTCCGCACCTGAGGAATCAGGACAAGCTTCAGGCCTGACTGGAACAGGAGAGAGCCTGGCTTCCCCAGAGTGGTTGGCAGAACTCTGAGCCCTGGGTTGGCCTGTTGGGAGAGGCTGCCTCTTCCCTCCCTGGCTGTGTGGGCCAGCCCCTGGGAGCCTGGGAGGAGGAGCCAGGAGCTCCCACGTGACCACGGATCCACCCGGGAAAGCAAAGGCAAATTTTTAAAGTATTTCTTTCTTCTTATTTGTATAATGGCTAAAACACCTCTTCTTCCTATCTCATGAGAAAGAAGTTTTTGAATAAAAGGTAAGATTTATGTCGTATTTGGAACTCCTGAACAGTGGGGGGTGGGAATGGGCAAGGTGTCTGTTAAAAGAGTCGGTTCTCCCACCCACCCATTCATTCATTCATTCATTCATTCAACAAATATGTACTGAGCACTTTTCACATGCCGGAGGCTATTCTCCGTATCATGAATACAGTCATGAATAAAAAAGAACTTCTCCCACCCCCACGAAGTACAGTGTCCAGAAAACTCACACCCAAACCACTAGTACCCAAAACGATCAGGTCACCATTATTCTCCGAAGTATCTTTGGTACCATTTTTTTTCACTGACCTGTTCCCAAATGAAAGTGGCATCATGCTGCTTCTAGGATGAGAAGCTGGGTGTACTGGGAAATGCAAATGAACACATACAAAGGCAAATAATAGGCAGTGAGGGTAATCCACTGTCCCGTCTGGGATATATGAAATGAATTTTGGTAAAGGATGTCTCATCCTATATTTTAGCAGGCATAGACAAAAACCTGTCTGCTGTGCTTAATACTGATAAACCAGCTTTTCCACCAAAACATGATTCCTTTGCTTGTAAACATGTTTATCTCAAAAGTAGTTAGAGTTATAAACATCCTTACTCCATTACAAATAAGCATATGGCTATCTCCTTCAAGGGAGATAAACATCTGTTGTACCCCAAGGTCATAACCGTGTGTCAGATAGTACAGAAAAATTATGGAATATACTAATAAGTTGAATCAACTTGCAAAGAACGTATATAGCCAATGATGTCTTGGCTTATGTCATTTGATGTATGACCAATACAGCCAATATAACTGCAAACCAAAAGACCACAGGGGGAGCCCAGGGTCCCAGCTCTCCCCAGCTGGCATACAGTCCCAGCCACCAAACCATGTGAGTGGCAACAACTCCCTGCCTCTCCTTGGCATGATCTGAGATGATGGACCCTAGGGAAGCATGAGGGACTTCAGCCTCAGAAGAAGATGGAGACCAAAACCTCTGATGGAGACCACTAGACGTGCTGGCTGAGATTCGGTGGTGGCCAAAGCAGAGACTAAGACGGGCCAATCCAGGACAGGCCCTCCACCCCCACCTCTCTTGCTGGCCCGCAGAGGCCCCTGAGCTTATGGAAGAAAATAAATGCATGGGCCCTACTGAGGCTAAGTGGTGTATGTTTAGGATGCCACCTACTCCTTGACCTCCTGAACCTAGGCTCTTATTGAGACTTGAGGTGTAATTCCTCAGAATAAATCACCAGTCACATTATTATATATATTGTCAAACCCAACAAAGACGTTGTAGGGAGTCTACTGTGTGTGAAATTCCCCCCTTCCTCATCAACAACCAGCTTCGAGCACTGATGGGGTGAGGATATTCCAGGGGATGATGCACTGGGCCTTTAAGGAGCTTTATTGTTCCCAAGGTGTGTGACCTTGTGATAGACCTGACTTGTCCACTGACACCCTGACCTCTCACACCCTCAGCTAAGGGGCCAGCAGGACTGAGAGGCCCTCATCATCCAAAAGACTAGGCCACCAGCCCCCCCACAAAGGCCACCCCAGGGTCCCCCTTGTGTCCACAGCCCAGTACCGCCAGTCCCGCGTGCTGACCATAAGGCTTTCCTGCCGGTTGGCTTGCTGGCATCAGAGCACTGGGGGCTGAATCTGTGCTTTTTTTTTTTTTGTCATTGCTGTTCATACAAACATTATGTCTCTGACTTGTGTGTCCAGAAACATTCCAGAACCGTGCCAGCATTTGAAGTTTCTTCGCTCTGCGCCCCCCTCCCCTGCGCCCCCAGCACTCACAGGCTCTCCCGTCCTCTGCTCTGCTGCCAACCAAACCACATCACCGCCACCACCGTGATCAGTGTTGTGTTGGAAATAGAAATAATGCTTTCACATTTCACTCCCACACCACCACCTCCTCTCACCTCCTGATCTCCTGAAGGGGGGCATTAACTGAATGTGTGTTCTGGGAATTCTGCCTCTGGTTTTAAAATCCCCTCCTCGCACTGTCACTTCAAGGCCTCCACAACATCTCGGCAGCAGGCTGGAAGAAGGAGGGTGGCCTCCTGGGTACCCACAGTGGGGGCAGCTCTGAGAGCTGAACCCTGGAGTGTAGGACTCAGACCCCACACACCTCCGTGCCAAGGGCTGCTTTTGATGGTAGAGCTTTCACAAAATGCTTGAAAACTGGTTTCATTGTTTTTCTCTCCACCTCTCACCCCTACCTCTTCTTCCTTCTCTCCCCACCCCCCAAAAAGGTGATGATTTGCTTTAGTGTGCAATTTGAACACAAAATGATAATTGATCATACTGATGCATCCATGTGGCAACCCGATGCCAGGCTCAGGGTCTGCCCAGGGACCCCACAGCCCTTTCCTCCAGCCCCAAGTCCTGCCCCCCTCCCCCTTCAGGCAGAATTTGTCTAAAGCCACAACTTAAAGACTTACCCAACTCCCCCCAGCCTGGCCGTTCTGGCTCCTCGCACAACTTCTCATTGGCTCCTGGGTTTTTTTCTCAGATGGCAGTTTCAGTGTGAGCAGCAGGGGACATTTCTGCTGTGCTTGGCTCGGGCCTGGAGGACGACGGGCAGGGAACGAAGAGATCACGACTGCGCGGCCTCCCCAGGAATCCCAGCCCCCCCCCTCCCCCCTCCCCCACCCGCAGTGTCGGCCAGGCCCGGCATCGTTGCCCAAGAGCTCCCCCTCCAGGCCGCGGGTTTCAGGGCCACCCGAGGGTGCCTGCGGCCCGCCGGAGTGTCTTGGGTGCATAGCAATTGTGTGTAGGCAGCCTGCCCACGCGCCTGTCCGGCCACGTCATCCAGTGCCCAGCGGAGTCCCGAGCTGTGTGGGCAGATTGACGGGAGGTCGTCGGGTTTTCAGAGCCGAGCCAGAGGGTCCTTTTGAGACACTTCAGAGGTGACCAATACACTTCTTCTCGTCTTCTGTCGTGGACTGAATGTCTATCCCGCTCAAACGCAGACGCTGCAGCCTCCATTCCCACTCTGATGGTGTTTGGAGGTGGGGCTCTTGAGGAGGTAATTAGGTCAGGAGAGTGGTGTCTTCCAGAACTGGCTGTAAGAGGAGAAACTAGAGATGATCTCTCTCGGCCATGTGAGGGTCCAAGCAGAAGGCGGCCACCTGCAAACTGGACTATAACCTCTCACCAGACACCAGATCTGCTGGTACCTTGATCTTGAACTTCGCAGCCTCCAGAACTATAAGAAATAAATGTCTGCTGTTTGTTTAAGTCACTCGGTGTGTGGTATTCTGTTATAGCAGCCCACGCTGACTAAGACATGGACCAACTATGATAAAGTAGAAGTGGCTCCATCAAGTCCTACTCTGAGAAGCCTTGTAGGTCAAGGCCAAGCACATGGAAGACTGCTGTAATAAGTCAGTGACGCCCATGGCTCCCTGGGTGAAGGAGGAGAGGCATCTGCCATGGGCTTGCAGCCCGTGGGTTGATTTTTCCTACTCACTACATCTACCAATTCCCAAACAGTCAGCCAAGCTGGCTCCATGAGAAGCAGCCTCACCTGTCTAGTGATCCTAGCCTGAGTGCTGGAGAGGAAGACACGGATGGATCCCAGCTCTCCCCTCTTCCCCCTATTTTCTAAATCCAACTTTATAAAAATTGCCAAAATTTTAATTTTACTGAAATGTTGAGAAAGTAACACTGAAAGCAAGATATAAAGAACCAGAACAGCCACAGTTTGATGTGTTTTTTTCTACTTTCAAGCTTAGTTACTCTCTGCTTAATTTGCTCTGTTTTTAGGGGTTTTCTCCACGCTAAGTAATAATTGCTTTTAGCTTGTCCTAAAACCTTATTTGGAACCAGTTTTTGAGGCAGAATTGCTATTCATTCTGGTTCTGCTATCAAACCGAACTACACAGCAGCTGGGCTGGGCACTCAAGCTCGTCAGTATGAACAAACCCATGACAGGCTCCGAGCATATAGCCCCAGCATGCCTCACATCCCCAAACCCCTGCCCTCCCCTTGTCCTATCACTTAGTCTCTTACTTCCAGTACACAGCATGCGGCTTCCTGCACCATATCTACACTTTGAACTTCTTATAACCACAAATGTCATTCTTTCCGATTAGAGCCAAAGTATGGTAAGAAAAAACTCACCAGGAATCCCTCTAACACATGCCCAGTACTGCCTCTCATTCAGGGACGTCCATCCTCCATTACAACGTGTGACACCATGCCAACCACGCATTGATCACATCATCTGCTTCTTTCTGACCCTTTCTGACACATTTACCATTTGCATTCTATAGATTTTTCAAGGAGAAAAAGTTGAAAAACAAGCCACAAATGGGGAGAAAATATTTGAAGAACATATCCAAAAAAAGGACTTGTGCCCAAGAGATACAAAGAAAGCTTAACACTCAACAGTAAGAAAACAAACAGACACCAACAACACCAAATGCTGGTGAGGATGTGGAGCAACCGGAGTGCTCATGCGTTGCTGGGGGGGCGTCCATATGGTGCAGCCACTTTGGAAGACAGCTTGGTGGTATCTTACAAAACTAAACAGTCTCTTTCCATACAATCCAGCATTCACACTCTCAAGCATTTACTCAGCTGAGTTGAAAACTTGTGTCCACACCAATACCAGCACATGAATGTTTACAGCAAATTTGATACAACTGTTAAAAACTGGGAGCAATCAAGACATAAGTGAATGGATACATAACTGTGGTACAACCCTACAGTGGGAGATTATTTATCAATAAAAAGAAAAGAGCTATGAAGCCTCCAAAAGACATGGAGGAATCTTAAATGCACACTGCTAAGTGAAAGAAGTCAGTCTGAAAAAGACTGTCTGATTCCACTTCCATGACCTTCTGAAAAAGACAATACAGTCGAGGCAGTGAAAAGATCAGTGGCTGTCAGGGTCTGGAGGTGGGAGATGTGGAGGAAAGGACACATAGGCAGAGCGCAGGGGATTTTTAGGGCAATGAAACTATTCTGGGGGCCGGTGGCTAGCTCAGTCAGTACAGCGTGCCACTCTTGATCTCCAGGTCATGAACTAGAGCTCCATGTTAGGCATAGAGTTTAGTTTAAAAAAAAAAAAAGAGGAAAACTATTCTGCATGTTACTGCAATAGCAGACACACAACATTATACATTTAACAGAAAGTCCTAGAACTATACAACATGAAGAGCAAATCTTGAAGTAAACCATGGACTTTAGTTAATAATAATATATCAATTATCACAAATATATCACACCTCTGCAGCATATTAGTAAGTAGAGAAGCTGGGGCAGGGGACAGGAAGTCAGCAGTGGGGGGGGGAGTGGTGTGTGTAGGGGGAAGCGTGTGCGGGCGAGTTCTTTACGGGAACTCTGTACTTTCCACTTAACTTTTCTGGAAACCTAAAACTGCTTTTAAAAGCGGCCTGTTAATTTATTTTTAATGGCAGTAAAGTATAACCTGGGAACTTAATCAAGAATGCATACAAGATCTCTATTTTTGAAACTTCAAAGTTTTATTAAAATAGTCTATTATAGGAGATAATTATAACAAATGGAAAGACACTCCACAGTCTTGGATCGGATGATTTAATATTATTAAGACATTAATTCTTTCCAGATTAACCTATAGATTCAGTGCCATCGTGGTCAAATTTTAGTCGGATTTTTTGAGGTACTTAATAAACTTACTTTAGGATTGATTTGGAAGAATAAAAGTCTATGGAAAGTTGAATCAACCCTGAAAAAGAATAGTGAGATTAAGGACCTTTCCCTATCACATAATAATATGTAATTTAAAGCCATAGCATTGAAAACAGTTTGATAAAAACAAATAGACCAAACAGAAAGGAATAGGGAGCTCAGAGATATACCCATGTGTATATGTTGATCTAATATATGAGAAAATGGGGCACAATAAACCAATGGTGGAAATGATTTGAATACAGCAAAATTAAGGACTTTGTTTCAACAAAAGACATCCTGGAGATAGTTAATAGATGAGAGCAGAAAGGGAGAAGGTATTCACAATACTAATACTGACAAGGGATTTATACTATCCATGTAAACTGCAAGTCAACAAGAAAAAAAAACCACAATATAGAAAAATGGATAAAGGTTACAAGTAGATACTTTCAGAAGAGAAAACAGATCAAAGTAACAAGCATACAACAAGATACTCAAATCACTGGGGATTGCCCTAATGCAAATTAACAAAGTGAGATACAATTTTGCACCTATTACACTGGGAAACAAGGAGAGCTGGGAAGCATCAAGGCATTAGCAGGGATGTAGGACGGTGGGTATGGAGGGGCGTTACCTCTCAAAGCTTGGCCTGGAACTATGTAGCCAAATGAGAGACAGGCGTGTCCTAAGGCACGGAAATTCCCTTCCCGCGCAGTCCACAAGAGCGCATGTGCAGGCCGTCCAAGGGCTGTCCGTGCAGGGGTGGACTGGAGACGGCCGCAGGACGATCACCTCCAGGAGATGGGGAAAGCAAATGCGGTAGTTACACGTGCTGGTAGTTACTGGCAGCTGGAAGTAAGGATCAGATCTGTGCGTCAAACCACGTGGACAGATCTTAAAAACATAGTCTGTTGAAATACATGAAATATGTAACATATGAAATGTGGAACATATAACCATGTGCATAAATCTAAAATGCACGTACACAAAACAAAATACATAATTTTCAAGGGCATATTCCTAAAAGGAAACAAAATAACGAAAGGGAGGCCTTGCATGGACAGGTGTGATGATGTGGCAGGAATTAAGGAGGATTAGCTCAGCCTTCTGCCTCTGAGGTCAGGACACTGAACGACTTCCTTTTTACAAGTTAGATAAAAATGAGCTTGGAATTTAAGTTCATTGTCCCTTGTTAAAGTCTCCAGCCTTTTTCTTACAAGACATCAAAAAAGATATTTTGGGATTAAACAGCATAGATTCACCCCTAGCCAATTACGTGGTGATTCTCAAAGCCCCTTCCTGTGCTAGCATGAATGTCACGTCAATGATCCTTTCTTTAGATAAGATGGAGGGTTGGGCACATAATCCAAAGAACCTGATTTTTTCTGCTTATCAGGGACCATGCTGGGTGCTTTATAGATGCTGTCTCATTTAATGTTCACAGTAAGAGGTAGGTATTATAATGCCATTTTGCAGAATCAGTAACTAAAGTTCAGGGCAGTTCAGTAACATGCTAAAGGTCTATAGTTAGTAAGAAGCAATTCTTTTTTTCCTTTTTTTTTTTTTAAGTAGGCTCCACACCCAGTGTGGGGTTTGAACTCACACCCCCCAGATCAAGAGTCCCGGGCTCTGCTGGCTGAGCCAGCCAGGCATCCCAAGGAGCAATTATTTGCAGTCAGGCCTTTGTACTGTCCACAGTACACCATACTGAAAGGTGTTGGAAGGTGGGAGGGCCCAGTGGCTCATTTTGAGTCCATGCACTGGGTACCTGTGAAGAGCTTGAGGTCTGAGTGTCCACCGTCACCTGGGATGCGGGGAGCCCAAGCAGCCCCCTGCACCATCTCCTTCCTGGAGGGGACAGGCGGGGCCACCTGCCCAGTTTCCCGGGAAAGACTTGCTGGTTTTGTCCAAGTCTGCTGGGTTCCCTCGAATTACCCCTGATGACTCTAGCAGTGCCCGAGATTTCCTCATTGTGCCCCCACGTCTCAATCTGGTCCGAGTGCTCTCTCGCCATGGCAGACTCCTCAACGACAGAGACAAATGGAGACTGTCTCTGTACAACCCCAGACAAGCAGCGCAACCACCAAGAGGAGATGTCCTTGTTTTAATTCTGTTCTCGCAGGGTTAAGATGCAGTGCTTCTCTCCATCACGTTAGGTAGACCTCTGGGTTTGAAAGCAATTTGTTTACGCCTGTAAGAAATCAGGTTGGGAAAAAATAAAAGTTATAATTAAAGATGCTGCCCCTCATGCAGTCTCTCTACAGGCAATTCACCATAGCATTTCTGGTGAATGTGGGCAGAGTGCACATACTTTATGAGCCAGCAGAGTCAGGGCTGGCCACCCAGTGTTCCAGAACCCCCTAGCCAAGAGGGATTTCAAGAGCCCTGACAGACATCAACGAGACTATGGCAAAGAGCGTGAGCCTTGGAGGCAAGGATCCCTGGTTCAAACCCAGCTTGAGCTCTAACTGTGGGAACTTAGTCAAGTGCTCTAAGCTCTTGAAGCCTTACTTTTATTATCTGCAAAATGGGTATAATCATATATTCCTCATAGGAGTGTTATAAAGACTCACTGCCACTGTAAATGCAAAGTATATAGTATATAGCAGAATATCTAGAGCACAGCAAATGCTCCACAATGTCATTATTTTTGCTGTTATAATGAATAAATACCTCCAAGGATGGAGGCTCCCTTAGCAGGGTCACCAACATCCTACAAGGTTGAAATGAGCATGATTACCTCTGCTACAATGGGCAGGAAACACAGTGGCTGACCCAGGTTTACAGCTGAGCCCCCAAAAGAAAAATCAGTTGCAGTTCATCTTTGAAATGTTTAACCCATATAGGAAATATTCTTATATGCTAAGTTTCCCTAGCATTTTTCCTTGAGAATGTTTTTTAAAAGCAATTTAGAATGATACATTCTTAGAGTTAGGAGGGGAAAGTTCATAGAAGTCATGAAGCCCGACCTTTTTCCAATTTGGGAACTCTTCTTAGAAGCATCCCCCAAAGCCCACTACTGGTGACTAGTGAGTCAGCTTATGCTCAGGTAACTCAGTTATGGGGAACTCACGGCATTGGGAGACAGCCCTTGCAAGTGACCATCATCTTCCTTATCATCAGCTCTTTCTTCTTAATTGTTTTTAACTCTTAACTTCTTCTTAATTTAACCTAGGGACAAACCTCTAAGTCCCATGAGAGCTGAGCCCAGGTTACTGGTTCGCTGCTTTGTCCACAGGACCCAACACAGTGCCTTGGAACCTAGCGGGTAAGCAAGAGATATTTGTTGGATGTATGGAGAGAAGGAAGGGAGGGAGGGAGGGAGG
>LNAC01000143.1:2809544-2894526 GCA_002007465.1 Ailurus styani | reverse complement strand
AGGAAGGAAGGAAGGAAGGAAGGAAGGAAGGAAGGAAGGAAGGAAGGAAGGAAGGAAGGCCCTCTGAGTGCTATAGAATGAGATATATATACTTATTCCACTATTGTGCTATGGCTTAGAGTCAAAAACATACAAACAACACACTTTGTCTAAATTAAAGATTTGGGAGATTTCAAGTAAAAGAATTATAAAACTGTAACTATCCTAAGACCTAAAAACTATCCCAGGCTTCAGGGTCAGCAATAAAACTGCTTTAAAGTGAATTGGCCACTAGGGGCGCCAGGGTGTCTCAGTCGGTTAAGCATCTGACTCATAAATTCCGCTGATCTCAGAGTTGTGAGATAGAGCCCCCATCGCCCTCTGCACTGCGCGTGGAGCCTGCTTGGAATTCTCTCTCTCCCTCTTCCTCTGCCCCTACCACCCCCCTAAAAAAGAAAGAAAAGAAAAAAATCATTAAAAAAGTAAAGTGAATTGCCCACTAAAATAAACAAACAACTAATAAATAAATTGGCCGCTGATTATTAGGGTATGAGTAGTGTCAGATGAAAAACAGCCTCATGGGTTTTCAAATAGTAACACTTAATGCATGCCTGAGAGATGATTACAAAGAATTTCATTCATTTCCAAATGTCTTTTTCTTTTCTTTAAATTGCAACAATTTATAGCCTATCATCTATTTTGAACTTAATACAATGCCTAAGACCTTAATAGAAGTGTATGGAATTCTGAATTGGTCACAAGGACAGACTTCTGACAGAATCTGCTTATACTTTCCCCAAATGAGCATTTACTCATGGGCAACATAGTCTCTTTCTCAAATAAAGTCATCAGATTTATTAACTATTGTATCTAAGAAGAACAAGATGGTTAATAGTGCCTATATTACATATAAACACATGCATTCACTCTTATTAGTAATAAATAAGGCAAGTCACCCTGTCTCAACCTTATTATGCCATATCTTGGATTGTTTCCTTTCTCTTTTGCAGAATCTCATTTGCTACAAGTTTCAAGTGCCCAATGACTGATTTATTGTTTTCTTCCCAGGAGGAGGGGAGAAGCATTAGGTACCTGGTACCCAGCAAAAGCCGGGTCGGCAGAGTTATCAGTGGAATTCCTCAAAGTGACAAAGAGCTGGATGAGGGGTTCCTTGCTGGTACAACCAGGTCACAAGCCTAAGAAGGCTTGACGGGTGTGGCTGGCTCCCTCCCCAGGGCCTGCTCTGTTTCCGATCTGGGCTGTGCTGCCCCGGGCAGTGCTCCTGCCGCTGGCTCTCTGCAGGACCTCAGGCTCCAGGAATTTGGACCGAGTGGTAGAGACATCGCCGGCAGAGACGGCAACTGCCAGTTTCCTCCCTGCGCTGTCTTGTGATTCAAAGCAGACTCTGCTCCACTTTTTAAAAAGGGGAGCACGTTCATGCTGGAGACACACAAGAACAGAATCAAGCAAGGAGACACAACAGTCTGAGGCAAGAGTCCGTGAGTAAGCAGCTCATCCATGGTGACCCATGGTGGGGATGTGGTCATGGGGAGCCCAGGGGTACAGGAGACTGATTGCTGAGGGTCCTTGTGGGAGGTCATAGGAGCGGCGAGAACACTGGGCCTTGGTCATTGCACAAATGACCCGGGGCTGGGACTTGCTCTCTCCAAACACACAGAAAGACCCCCCACACGCACACACACATCCACCCCTCCAGTACCAAGCCATCCAAACCCTGCATTTGTGTCTGGCTGCAGGAAAGGTGCTTTTCCATCTCGCACCTTTATCTGAAGTAAACATCATTGAGCCCAGGGGCCTTACTTGCCAACTCCTCATAGGAAGTGACTTTGGACTGGGCCTCTCTCACAGCCATCCTGTCTGACACCAAAGTTAGGTAACTGAGCAGAGACTGCTGCAGGCCATATGTGTGGCAGAGTCATTGACTACACCTTGGCCTTTCTCATCTTTTCATTAATTTCCAGCTAGTGCTCTCTCTTCCCTGGAGGGGTGAGCCGTTCTGGTGTAAGTCTGTGGTCTGTGACAGTGCTTTTTTTTATGAGAATAGGTCACGTCACAAGAATTCTGATATTCTAGGTACAATTAGCTCATGTATCAATATTTTCATGTGCATTTAAATATATCCTTAGTGTTGTATATACCACTCATGGGAGGCCAGGGCTTGAGTCATGTGTCTTCTTTATTTTATATGTGTATATAGTGATTCGACACTCCCATTCATCACCCGGGGCTCATCACAAGTGCCCTCCTTGATCCCCATCACCTGTTTCACCCATTCACACCCCCCCTCTGGTAACCGTCACGTATCTATAAAAAAGTGCTTCTTGATTTGTCTTTCTCTCTCTTTTTTTCCCCTTTTTGTTTTGTTTCTGAAATTCCACATTTGAGTGAACTTGTATGATATTTGTCTTTCTCTGACTGACTTATTTCACTTAGCATAATACTCTCTAACTCTATCCACATCGTTGCCAATGGCGAAATCTCATTCTTTCTATTGCTGAATAACATTCCATTGTATATATATACCACCTCTTCTTTATCCATTCGTCAGTTGATGGACACTAGCCCCTGTATTTTACTTTTTTTTTTAAGATTATTTATTTATTTGAGAGAGAGAGAGTGCGCACATGAGCAGGGGGTGGGGCAGAGGAAGAGAGCGAATCGGATTCCCCACTGAGCAGAGAGGCCACCTGACTGGCCTTGGGGCTTGATCTCAGGACCTTGGGATCATGACCTGAGCCAAAGGCAGACACTTAACCAACTGAGCCATCCAGGCACATAAGTCCTTATATTTTCTTAAATGATTCACCACGTGCCCTAAATCTCATCCTCTTTGTATTAGAAATATAGCTACCTTGTAAGACTGTTGCAATGATTAACTGAGAAAATACAAAGTTTTTTGTAATGTACTATACAATGTATTATTATTATTATTATTATTATTATTATTATTATTATTAGTGATAGACATGGCACAGCTATAAGCTGGCTAAATACCAGAAATGTGAGTAGAACGTACTTCTTACATTTCATTTCCAACCCTGTGGTTTACTTCTGACCAGACCAGGGCCTTGGCCAAGGACATACATTTAGTGAGTGACAAAACAGCCTAAAATCCTTCCAGCTCCCAGTGTGCTTCACGGCACCGGTTTCTAACACAGAGACAACAGGGTGCAGCAAAGCAGCGGGGGTGGGATGAGGCTGGGGTCAGGGGAGCAGCCCGGCCCCAGGAACACCTCCATCGGCCACCGTCAGCCCTGAACACAGACCAGTTCTCTGCGGAAGGGGACCGCCTGCCTCACCCTGCATCTCCTCCCTCCCAGCTGCAGGAAGCTCCCAGCCTCCATGCGGCCGATGCTGGTTACGCTCCTCCTGCTGCACTCCTACCTCCATGGAGGACAAGGCGACCTCCGTGAGGACCTGACCTTACTGAAGACCGAGCTTGCGCTTCGCCTCTACCAGGACGCGGCAGCCCCTAGAAATGGAACCAACGTTGTCATCTCTCCTGCCGGCGTGTCCCTCCCTCTGGAGATCCTGCAGTTTGGAGCCCAAGGGAACACTGTCCGGCAGCTGGCACAGGCGTTGGGTTACACCGTCCATGGTAAGAGGACTGCTCATGCTCCGGTTCACTCTGCCGCTCCCACTGCCCCTCCCACTCAGTCTGCCTCAGGAGATGGGCTATCTCTGAATCCAGTGGCTGGCACTGGATGACCACCAGTAGACAAGGGTGACCACAGGCACCCTTCAAACTTTGGATCACGGTCCCCTTGATGATCTTGGAGTTTCCCTTCTAACCTCAGGTTTCATGGCAATTTTTCAAATGCATTTCACTGGCCCTTCTGCAGAGCCTACCACGTGCCAGGAAGTGTCCAAAGCACCTTGTAATTTAAAGTAATGTAATTGTCACAACAACATAATTGTATGTGTTCTGATGCTCAGAGAAACCATATATAATTGCTAAGCCTCGATAGATGATGAAATTATAAATCATCCCTATTGTAGAGATGAGCAAATAGATACCAAGAGCTTAAGCCACTTGCCCAAGGTCACACAGCTAGTAAGTAGCAGACTTGAGACTCAAGCCTAGGTTGTCTAGTTTCAGAGCCCCTGCCCTTGACCCACCTGCTTTCATAAATATGTGATTTCTAGCCAGTGCCATCGCTACCAACATACCTCTGTGATTATGAAGTTTAGAGCAGCTCTGTCGGCAGCGGCCCGAGGCTTGTGAACGGTGGATCAGCCACACCTAGCCTATACACAGGACCTCTGTCTGCATGGTTGGCCCCAGGGCCCACCTGCCAGCTCCATGCTAACACAGACACTCAAGCACATAGCTTTGGCTTCTCCATCTTAGAATGGGATAGCAATAAAAAAGGATGGGAGTTGCAATTGCGTAAATTAATATGTTCCAGAAAGTATAAGAACTAATACCCACACAGCCTGAGTGAGAGCTTCCTCTGAGCTCAAATCTTAAGGAGGCAAGTAAAGGTTAACCCTGGAGATGTTCAGGCCACAAGGTACCAGCTGTACATCCTGTCCCCTCATCTACGCCCTGTCCCCTGCCAAAACAACTCTTATGATGCTCCTGGCCAGCTATATTTTTCCCAGCAAGAGTATCCCAGAAATGTACATATCCACCAACCATTCTTCAGCCATATTGGATTCAGTACAATGCAATCCATCAAGTACTCCTGAGCGCCTGTTGCTGGTTCTGTGCTAGGAAATCAGCATCCAGAAAGACAAGGAAAACTCTGAACACAAGCAGCTCAGTCTCACAGGAATGACGCACACAGAAATACCACTCTAATGCAGTGCAGTGAGTTATTTATTTGAAATAAGTTAGTACAGGGGAGGTAAGAAGACCAGGAAGGTTCCCACAGAAGACATGTGATCCGAGCTGAGTTATGAAGAATAAACAGGCGTGTGAAAGAGAGACAGGCATTTCAGCCTTAAAACAGAGTCTCACAAAAGTCAGGATTCCGGGATAGAGAGAAATGCAAGTGTAGCAATCCTGCAGGGAAAGGGAACTGATTACAGTCCTTTCTCTGTTGTCAGGTATAGTCAGGGCCTCTTGGCTAACCAAATACGATGATTAACGGGATTTCCGTAGACCCCATTCGAGAATTATCAAATGTCAAGAACGCTTAATGATCAAATCCAGTGGAACATAATCCCACCCTTTTTCTTACTCATAAACTGCTTTATTATCTTACAGATTCATGGTTAATTATGAACAGGGATGTGCCACTTCTAGGGTTCCAGTTAATAGACTACCCCCATGCTTTGGTTTGTCCCAACCTAGCTCAGAGAACCATGTGCACTGTTTAAAATAACCTGTCAATGCCCAGACCCAGGTTTCCTTTTAAAAGTCAAGGCAGACATTTAAAATGTATAAAAAGCAGCATCAAGCACATTCCAGGGTCTTGGGCATTGCTCCTGTTTAACCAACAGAAAGACCTAGCCACGTTTGCAGTGGGGCATGTCAGCATTGTCTTGTTCTCACAGTAATACAGCAAAGTAGGAGGCTTTGTGCTGCAGAGCCTCATAGAGGAAGGGGCTTTCCGGAGCAGAGCAGGGGGTCCTGTCCCTGACCTATAGGGAGGAGGGTGGTGAAGGGCCACCTCCTACCACCTGGTGACACTGAGCAAGCTTCTCTGTTTGTCTGGGCCCAGCTCCTTCATCTGGAAATGGGGGTCACAATAGCAGTGAACTCACAGGCTTGTTGAGAGGATTAAATGGGATGGTGAACATAGCCCAGGGTCTGTGAACACCGTCAGTAGTTCTTGTAACTGGAGACGTATATTCCAGCAGCATCTAGAAAAGCTCTTCTCATGTGCAAATGGGCAGGGACACACCAGGATCAGGTGGAGAAAAGCTTTCGTCAGCCAATTTACTCTGCTTCTTTTACGTTTCCGGCTAAAAGAACAGCTGGTCCCCTGGCCCGGACTGGGTGAGGACAGAGAGGAGGTCACACTACACTGTGGACTAGTGAAATGTCTCACTTTGTCCCTGCAGATGGTCAACATTTTACAGGGACATGATTTTATAAATACATGTGTACTTCCTCCATGAGGAAAATCTGGCAATAAGTATTTTTTCCATTCATTTCTTTTCTCATTAAAATAAAAGCCCTGGAGTTAGGCTGCAATTCATGAGATATAGAAGCCGAGTCTGTTTTTTACAGTTGCGGATTCTAAGAAACAGCTTTGGTCATGAAAGTTCTCTGGGTAAGTGAAACCTACCCCCAGCTGTGATCTGTAGCCTGGCGGCGGGGGCCTGGCCAGGGTGTGTTCTGGGCACCTGTGCCCCTCCGGAGGACTTTGGTCAAGCGCCTTGGCAACCTGCTGCCCTCCCCTGGCCTGGCCTCTGACACATGAAGGGTGTTGGAGTGGAGGGACCTCAACCCATGTCAGAGACTCCTTCCAGCAGGGGCTCTGGGACAGCCAGGCCAGGGCAGTGCAGGAGGAAGGGGCAAAGCCCCTGTCTCCCGGGGCCAATTTGTGGATAGCCACAGGGCTGTGCCTAAGAGGAAGGAGAGGCAAGGAGGACGAGAAAAGGGCTTTGTTCCAGAGGCAGCCTCTGGAAAGGAACCTGACTGCTGGAAAAGCCCAGCTTCCGTGTGTCAGGGGCAGCCAGGGACACTCAGCTGTGCCCTGACTCACCAGCTGGGGGGAGGCTCTGCTCCAGCTCTGGCGTCTCTCCTAGGGGAGACTAAAAGCCACAGCCTGTAAATAATATCGTGAAAAAGAAATCCACTATTGATTATGGAGAAAAGGAAGCAATCTCCTGTGTAAGTCATAAATAAATAGAAGTCCAGACACCATCCACGAAGGTGTGAACTATTGACTCTTGCAAATGCTTATTATTTCCTCAACGTTCTCGCAGGTTCTTGCTGACATGAATAGCACCAGCTGTCCACTGGGTCTTAGGGAGATGGGGGATGGGAGGTGTTCTTACCTTTCCTCTGTGTTTCTCAAATAGAAAGCATCATTCTAAAAGAGGCCACATCTAAATGTCCTTCAGGCTTATGACATGCAGTCATGGGAATGGATTTAAGGCCCCGTACAAGGTACATGGACGTTTCAACACCATGGCCATCGTCTGTCATTGTTACTTATGATGCTCCCCGTAAATCGACTGACTTCTTAAATATCTGAAGCCCCATCACCCTGCACATCAGACCTGCAGCTTTCCCTGCCCTCTGTACTCTCAGCATGTCTGCTCAACATGTCTGACTCAGGAAGTTAAGGGGGAAGAGCCTCTGGGGTGTTGGTGGAGATTTTCTATTTGACTTAATCACAGCTTGGTTTCTCTCATATCTTGCGTGGCTTTCCCCCTAGCTTTTAATCTGTGGATCCAGGCCAATTCCTGAGTATTTTAGTGATCACTTATCCAAATCAACTCCAACTGGTAGATGGACGTATGAGGCAGGAGTGGTGTTGCTGAGGCCCCATTTCCGTGCACTACACAAAGAGAGATGGTGCAACTCCTTACCTACACTCACCACTGTTCATTTATCCCCACGCTTTTTTCGCAGACCAAAGGGTGAAAGAGTTGTTACACACTGCTTACACCACACTGCCCAACTCCGGCCAAGGTACCAAGATGGAGCTGGCCTGCACCCTTTTTGTGCAACCAGGAACGCCACTCTCCCCCTGCTTCGTGGAGCAGATTTCCCAGTGGGCCGCCAGCAGCATGGAGCCAGTCCACCTCGGTGAACCCAGAGGCACCAGCATCCAGGCCAAGGAATGGGCCTCCAGGAAGATTGCAGGTAAAAGAAAGCATTCACGCTATGGTGAGTGCTGTGAAATGTGTAAGCCTGATGATTCACAGACCTATACCCCTGGGGCAAATAATAATAATTATAAATAAATTTTAAAAAAGAAAGAAATCATTCACCTTGGGGAGGCTAACGTTGGAGGGCTATACACACAGATACCAGGCCTTGCTGGTCAGAAGCAATCTGGATGGATACTCAGGTCACCCTCAACTGCCGCAGAAGTTTGTCCTCCTGGGAGTCACTCCCCTTAAATGACATGCTCTATGAAGCAAGCAAAGTTGACACTTGGCCTTCTTCTGCCCATCTCCCCACACGCACACGCCGAAGGAGGCTCTTCAGAGCCTCCTACCTCCAGGGGAGCCCTGCAGGCTTTGTTCTATGCACCTGTTCCCCTAAGGTGAATCCTGACCCTCCCCCTACCCCAGCTCTGCTGTCATCTACAATTAACTCCTGTGACAGCAAAATAAAGTAGGAGCCCAAAAAGTTCTTGGAATTCAAGAAAAAGTTACATGTAATAATAAGAAGAAAAACACCTAGAAATAACCTAACTGCCCAGCAGTTGGGGATGATTCCATGAATTATAGGACCTACATATCATGCAGTTGGAATTATTAAAGATGGTAAAAATTAGTACACTTACTGAGGTTCCATTTACTGATTTAGCACTTTTCTAAATGCACTGTGTTCATTATCTCTGTTCTTCCTCACAGCAATCCCACGAGATAGGTGCTGTTATTATTCCCAGTTTACAGATAGAGAAACTGAGGCAGAGAGCTAGGATCCCAAACCAGGAAGTCTGCCTCTAGCATTCCTGATAATTACAAAGATTATACAGAAATAGGGAGAATGTTAAAGATATATCAGCTTATCAATAACTCCCTCTCCGTCAGTCTTCTCCAGTGCTTCATAATGTCTTTTCAGTGTACTTAAAAGTGTTTAATTCACTGTGCTGTGGGACAGGGGTGAGGCAAGGCCACACAGCTACAGTCAACCCCCTGGCGATTGTCCTCCATGGAAGTGGGGCAGCCAGGGAAGAGCCTGGAGTCTGGGGCCAGGTTGCTTGGGTTCAAATCCAAGGTCTCTGTCTTGAGCAGCTAGGTGGTTGGTGGCTTGGCCACTCACACGTATGTGACCTGGGACAACTTCCCCAAGCTTTGGTGCCCCCTCTGTAAAACTAGGAATAACAATTGAACGGGTGAGAGGTGTCAGTGAGGGTTTGTTAAAGCATTTTGAACAGAGCGCAATGTCTGTTCTTATTAATAAAGGGCCGAGGCAACAGCCATCATTGAGCCTGCTGTCTTCTCTCCGGTAATGCACGGAATTTGAAGACTGTGCCCTGGATGTTACTGTCTAAGCAAAGACTCTGCCACAGATGAGGCCCAGTGGCTGGGGGCAGGGGGGCGGGATGAGATGGGAAGGGGAGGGGGGACACCATGCAGCAGACCGGCCACAACACCCAGTGCCTCCTCGGTTCGAGCAGTGCGTACCTGAGGCCCCCGGGAAACGCCCGGCTGGGACGACCAGGAGCCTCCGCACCTGCTCTGCAAAGGATAAAAGCATGGTCTTCAGCAACAGCTAGTTCTGAATACTGTAATTGCACAACTGATGATACTGACAAGCAGGCCACAAACCCAGCCTCGGGGATGAACAGAACCCGCCAGGACAGGTGCACTGGTCTCGGCAATACTGTCGCTCTCTTTCAGGTGACGACCCAGGTGGCCCAACGTGGGAGCATGGCAGCGGGGCGGCGGCAGCCCAGCTGGCACTAGTGAGCACCATGTCCTTCCAAAGCACTTGGCAGCAGAGGTTCTCCTCCACGGACACCCAGCTCCTGCCTTTCACCAGTTCCCAGGGCCTTGTCCTCCAGGTCCCCATGATGTACCAAATGGCCGAGGTCAACTACGGTGAGCTCCTTCCCCACCAGCGGGGCGGTCTGCCGTGAGAGGAAGACAGGTGCAATGTGGGCGGGGCAAGGAGGGCCCTGTCTGCTCCAGAAGGAGTCGCGGTGTTTCTCTGCCTTCCGTCCGCTGTGAGGCGCCTGCGGAGTAAGGAGAGCCCAGGGGCCGGGAAGACCCAGAGAGGACAGTGGGGAAGCAAGGGGGTGGGGAGAGAAACCTAATTTCACACTTGACATTTCCTTCTGCATCTAGTAAGAGGCATTAGTGCAAAACCAAAAATGTTTGGACCAAACCACCCGTGCCCCTGCAGGCACCCCCAGAAAATGAGCAGCCTCACCGTTTGGTGCTGGGTAAGGGCGGAAGATTGAGAGTCCTGTCTAGAAAGCTCTCAAGAGCGTGCCCCCGTGGACCTGACATCCATCGCCCTGCTCTGCCGGGTGGTCACTCGTCCCAGCCCACTGGGGTGCAGGTGCTCCCCGTGCCGAGCCAGTGCCAGGAGCCCTGGTCCTGCAGGCTGGCTCACAGTGTGGACGCCTCCGAGGAGCCCCAGCAAGGCAAGAGCAGAAGAGGAGAAGGGACCCAGCCACCTGTCCCCACACACCTCTCTCGCAACCCTCATTTGTAGGCTCTGCCCTTCCAGCTGTGTGACTAATCCTGTTCCCATGCAGGGAAAAGCCAGTAAGACAGTGTTTTAGGAACTCTGGCATTTAGAAAACTTGCTATTGTCCTGCTTTGATTCCATGCAGGATGCGTTGTGAGTGCTCATCACAATTTAATCATTTGTTTATTCATTCAGTAACTGGATTAACTGAAGTTAAGTAAAATGAGAGTAGAAATATGTTAACTGGATAAGTAAATATGTATTTATGACTATTATAGTTCTTCTTCCCGAAGTTTTCCCTATTGCTGCTGTGACCCATGCTGGTTGATCTAACCATCAGCTGCATAAAATTTCCCAATTTTATATGATATCTGGGCTTAGAGCTTTTGTTGAAAAAAAGATGTGGCACAAAGATCCTGGATCCCCACATGGCCACAAAAGGCCAGGATTGGAATGGCTTCCCGTTTAAGATGGGGCGCCTGGGTGGCTCAGTTGGTTAAGCCTCTGCCTTCAGCTCAGGTCATGATCCTAGGGTTCTAGGATCAAGCCCCACATCAGGCTCCCCGCTGGGAAGTCTGTTTCTCTCTTTCCCTTTCCCCTGCTCATGCTCTCTCTCTCTCTCTCTCTCTCTCTCTCTCTCTCTCTCTCGCTTATTCTCTCTCTCAAATAAATAAATAAACAAAAAAGATGGTAGATGGCTCTCCCATATGCCATCACCCCCTCTGTACCCAGACACTGCAGGCCCTGTGACTCAAGAGCTATAAGGGTATCTTAGAAATTCTAGGTCTTAAGATCAGAAAAGGTGACAGTCTTTGGCCTCAACTGCTTCCTGAGGGTGAGGTAGACACCTGTTAGTAAAATGCATTGTTTCCAGTTCTGTGAGATGGCCCTTCCCTGGCTCCTGGGACAGAACTAATCCCCGCCCCTGAACCCCCAGGTCAGTTCCAGGACCCTGCAGGCCACCAGGTGAGAGTGCTAGAGCTGCCTTACCTGGGAAGTACAGTGAGTCTGCTCCTGGTTCTGCCACATGACAAAGACACCCCACTGAGCCTCATTGAGCCGCACCTCACAGCCAGGATTCTCCACATCTGGACCTCCAGCCTCAGGAGAGCCAGAATGGACGTGTTCCTGCCCAGGTGAGTGACCGCATCGTCCTTGCAGGGTGCTCTGGATTAGAGAACCAGACTGACTGACTCTGGAATCTGTCCTTAACCACTGGGCCCACTTGTCTAATGTACCCCTAGAGGTTAGGAGCAAAGAGGAGTGACCCTAGAGTTGGGGTCCAGGTCAGAGTCTCTGCTGACTAGCTCATGATGCAGATAGAATTAATTTCCTGGGCTCTTCCCAAGAGAAGATACTCTGCCTTCACTCGTCCAGCCTGGAGGCCCCAGGCTTCATGCTACAACCAGTTCTCTGAGCAGGGAAAGAAGAACAGTGCAGGTACCTTGGAGGAATGTGCCCCAAATCTTATCACATCCTAAGAGTAGAAAACTGTCATTTTTCCAAAACCAAAGATGCAAGATAGTTTATGTAATTGAGCAAATACCAATAAAGTTCTGATCAGAAGGCAAATTATGGTGTAAAAAATTCAAGACTTGTAGTCTCTGTGCTGAGGGTTCTCATTCTTTCTCAATAGAGTTAAGCCTTTCTTTAAGAAAACCCAATAGGGGGCGCCTGGGTGGCTCAGTGGGTTAAAGCCTCTGCTTTCGGCTCAGGTCATGATCTCAGGGTCCTGGGATCGAGGCCCGCATCGGGCTCCCTGCTCAGCGGGGAGCCTGCTTCCCCCTCTCTCTCTCTGCCTGCCTCTCTGCCTCCTTGTGATCTCTCTCCCTCTGTGAAATAAATAAATAAATAAATAAATAAATAAATAAATAAATAACCCAATAGGTACAAATACAAATTGTCAAAAAGTTAAATGATGATTCTAGATTGTGGTTTTCCAAAGCACAAGTTATTTGCAAAGCTCATTACTTGACAAAGAATTCCTTATTCAAATTCTTTAAATGATAAGCTTCTCTGGTACATTCAAAATCAGAGTAAACTTGTAATTACTTTGTAGACCAGCATTAAACAAGGAATGTTGTCTGGGGGCTCGGGATGTGGATTCTTCGTGCTCCTTCGTACTGGCCACTTCAGCCTCCTCTGCTGACCAGTCCCTCAGCAGCACTGGGCCAGTGGTCTTGGCAGTGCTCCTTTGAAGAGTTAAAAATAAGCCCAGACACTGAAATAAAAACACACAAAGAGAGACCCAGTGAGTTAAGGGCCACGGTCTAAAGTGGGATGGGGTATAACCAGGACAAGGGTGAATGTAAATTTAAGATAAAGCCTGTGTTTCTCCAAACCAAATATCTGGACCCCAGATGAAAGCACAAAGACAGGATAGCAACAGATCTTCTCTAGCACGGAACAGAAGCAGCCCTAGTGTTTCTGTTCTATTTGAGAGAAGCTCAGGGAAGGAAGAGGCCCTTTCAATGTGATAAGTAGAGACAAAGTGGAACCCGGTGCAGAAATTTGCCAGTCTCTTCAGAATGAGGAGACAGATGGTGGGCCTCATCCTGGAGCAGCTGCTGTGAGGAAGAGGCCCCAGCAAAATGCCCAGCTCCTTTGAAAGCCCTCCACTCTCTCTGATTCCACCTTCAGAGCACCCAATGCTTGAGGAATGACCCGAAAAACTCTGAAGACAGGGACAGGATGGGGCAGCAGAGATCATAACAACACACAGTATGAGTTAACACTTGACCTTATCCTGATAGATTTCTTTTTTATCTCCCTTAGACTATGGAGACTGACATCCAGAAGGTTTTAGGAAAATGAGGCTGTTTCACAAACAAAACTCACCAAGTAAAGAAACAGCTTCAAACCCTTGAAGGAATGCATAGAGAAAGAATTAAAACGAGGTTTTAGGTCTAAATTTGGGTACAAAACTTTGGACCATGGTAGACACAAGTCATGTTTTGGACAAGAACTTACCTCTAGTTCTGCAGATCGTTCATTCATCATTTAATATGATCTGCTTTATAGCCAGCCTATATTTTTAATGTAGCAAGAGCAAAAACTTCTGCACACTGTGGTTAGCCATGCAAAAATTGTGTGGCAGTGAGGTGTGCCTTTGGGTTAAGCATCCTCAAACCGTGTATTAGTAGATTCTGGATGAATGATGATGTCTAGCTTCCAAAGTAATATTTTATTTATGAATAAATGACATAAAATGTATAGGGACAATTAGTCTTCATTAGGGATATTAGCATACCAAAAGAATAATCAGGAAAGCCAACGAGTGCTAACAAGTGTCATTTATGTCCATAATAATGTAATGCCCCACAAGAAAGACTAATAATGTCAATTATATATTTAATGAATAAGACACTTGGTTATTAGATCCAAATAGTAGGAAGCTAAGCATGAGCATTTTTTTCTGACAATAGAAGTGACATAGTGTATTTTTATTGAAGTATAATTAACATATGGTGTTATAGTTTCAGGTGTACAGTATAATGACTCAGCAATTCTATACATTACTCAGTGTTCATCATGATAAATGTACTTTTAATCCCCATCACCTATTTCACCCATCCCCCACCCACCTCCCCTCTGGTAACCACCAGTTTGTTCTCTGTATTTAAGAATCTGTTTTTATGTGTCTCTTTTTCTCTTTGTTTGTTACAAGTATTTTAAAAATTCATCAGATCTCACATATTCAGAAGTTTTGGCCTTCCTTTCAAAGAGCTACTAATCATCATCACGTGTGGATTGTGCTTTTCTATGGGCGTTTTCTTTCTTTTTTAACAAATTAAGACATAATTCACATAACCATAAAATTTGTTCTTTTAAAGTGTACAATTCAGAGGTTTTTAGTATATTGGCAAAGTTGTGCAACCATCACCACAATTTAATTCCAGAACATTTTCATCACCTCTAAAGGAAACTCAATGCCCGTTAGCAGTCCCTCCACATTCCTTCTCCTCGCTAGTGTCCTAGGCAACCACTAATCTACTTCCATTCTCAATGGACCTGTCTGTACTGTAGATTTCATATAAATGAAATTGTACAACATGTAGCCTTCTGCATCTGGCTGCTCTCACTTAGCATAATGTTTTCAAGGTTCATCCTTGTTGTAGTATACATCAGTGCTTCATTCTTTTTTATGGTGGAATAATTTTCCATCATATGGCTATACTACACTTTGCTTTATCCATTCATTGGTCTATAGACATTTAAGTGCTGGGAAACTTTTTGGCTTGTTTTCACTTTTTGGCTTCTGAAATACATTCATGTGTACATTTTTGTGTGGTTATAGGTTTTCAGGTTTCTTGGTTATATACCTAGGAATGGAAATACTGAGTCATGTGTTAACTCTACATTTTACACTTTGAGGACCTACCAGACAGTTTTCCAAGGGGCTGTACCATTTTACATTCCCACCAGCAATCTATGAGGTTCCAGTTTCTCCATAACCTTGTCAACACTTTTTATCATCCATCTTTTTTGATAAGTCCCTCTTCATGTGGGATGTGTGGCAGTACAGAGCTTCAGTTTGGTTTGATGAAAATTTCCAGAGTGAATAGTGGTGGTTGGACAGCAATGTGAATATATTTAATGTGACTGAATAATGCCTTTAAAATGGTAAAATTGTATGTGGTGTATATTTTACTACAGTTTTTTTTAAGTCCTTCTGAACAGAGGGATGGATTTAAAAGTAGGAATGTCGGGCACCTGGGTGGCTCAGTTGGTTAAGAAACTGACTTCAGCTCAGGTCATGATCCTGGAGTCCTGGGATCAAGTCCCGGGATTGAGTTCTGCATCGGGCTCCCACCTCCACAGGGAGTCCGCTTCTCCCTCTGACCTTCTCCCCTCTCATGCTCTCACTTGTTCACGCGCGCACTCTCTCTCAAATAAATAAATAAATAAATCTTAAAAATAAAAAGTAGGGATGTTATAGAGTTTACATTCAGAAACTATATAGTTATTTTAGTTACATTAGTTACATTGGTAGGATTCACCAACTCTCTTGCCCTCCAGCAATGCCTTCCTCTGTGTTTTGACTTCTCCCTCAGGTTGGAGGCAAGGTGGCTGCAACCTGTCTAACCTCCCAACAGTGTGTAAACAACAGCTGTAGGAGAAGAAAACCCCCATTTTTTATTGTAGCCATCCTAGTTGGTGTGAGGTGGTTTCCATGGTGACTTTCCTTTGCATTTCCCTAATAACCAATGACGTTGAGCATATTTTCATGTGCTTTCTGGCCATTTACACATCTTTTTTGAAGAAATAACTATTTGAATCTTTTCTCCACTTTTAAATTGGTTGTCTTTTTATTGCTGAGTTGTAATAGTGCTTTATATGTTCTGGATACTAGTCCCTTATTAGATTTATAATTGGCAAATACTTTCTCCCATTTTGTGGGTCAAATTTCACTTTCTTGATGGTGTCCTTTGAAGCACAGAAGTTTTTAATTTTAACGAGGCTCAGTTAATTTATTTTTTCTTTTATTTCTTGTGCTTTTTTGATATCATCCCTAAGAAACCATTGCCTAATCCAGATCACAAAGACCTATGTCTATGTTTTCCTAGAATATCGTAGTTTTAGCTCTTGTATTTTAAATTAATTTTTGTATGTATTATGAGGTCAAGGTCCAGTTTCATTCTTTGCATGTGGTTATCCATTTGTCCCAGCACCATTAATCGAAAAGACAATTCTTTCTCTCATTGAATTTTCTGGGTACCTTTGTTGAAATTAATCGACTATAAATTAAGGGGTCTATTTCAGTGGGTTTACTTTCAATTCTATTCTATAGGCACAAATGTCTATACTTTAGCCAGTATGACACAATTTTGATTACTATAATGTTTAGAATTCAGGAAGTGTTAGCCCTTCAACTTTGTTCTTCTTTTTTCAAGATTGTTTTGGCTAGTCTGAGTCCCACACATTTTCATATGAATTTTAGGATCAGCTCATCAGTTTCTGCAAAAAAGGCAGCTGAGATCTTGATGATGATTGTGTTTAATGTGTACATCAATTTGGGAATATTGCTAACAATATTAACTGTTTCAATCTGTGAACACATGACTTTTTTCATTTATTTATGTCTTCCTTAGTTTCTTTAGATTATGTTTTTTAGTTTTCAGTGTACAAAATTTATATTTATTTTGTTAAAATTATTTCTAAGTATTTTATTCCTTTTGATTATATTATATAATCAAATTCTATTCTATTCAAATATCAATTCTATTATAAATGGAATTTTATTTGCAGATTATTCATTGGTAATATAAAAAAACAAAGTTGACTTTTGTACCTTGATCTCATATCCTGCCACTGATGAACTCATTTATTAGTTCTAAGAATTTTTTTACTCTGTGTATCTATTCCTTAAGATTTTCTATATACAAGGTCAAGTTGTCTGTGAGTAGAGATAGGTGTACTTCTTTCTTTCTAATCTGGATGCATTTTATTTCTTTTTCTTGCATAATTGCCCTCTTTGCCCTTCAGGACAATGTTAAATAGAAATGGTGGACATCCTTCTCTTATATCTGATCTTAGGTGGAAAGCATTCAGTCTTCACCATTAAGTATGATGCTAGCTGTAGCTTTTCTGTAGAGGCCTTTTTTCAGACTGAAAATTTTCCCTGCTATCCCAAGTTTACTGAGTGATTTTTGTTCTCATGAAAGGATATTAGATTATTTTTTCACATGCTTTTCTGCATTTATTGAGATGATCATGTGACCTCTGTCCTTTATCTTGTTAATCTGGTGTTTTACACTGATTGATTTTCATATGTTGAACACACCTTGCATTCCTGGGATAAATCTCACTTGGTTATGGTGGGATTTATATGTTGCTGGATTCAATTCACTAGTATTTTGTTGAGGATTTTGTGTCTATATTCATAAAGGATATTAGTCTGTAGTTTTCTTTTCTCATGATACCATTGTCTGGTTTTGGTAAAGGGCATTTTTTTTTTTACTCAAGATATTTTTGTAGCATTTCTTCTGGACTGGCCTTCATAGCCATACAAGAAAAAAAAATCACTCTCACCTTTTATGGTCCTACCTCACTTTTACTATTATCTTTAGTTACTAAAAATAATATTACCCAGTTTTATCACCTACCATAATCACCATATTTGGCTTCAAACATCCCTGAGCTTTTTCTCAATATCCATGAGAAACACTAAAACCACAGTGGTAACAATAAAGTGCATGAGCAGTGCTGGGCATTGTTGAGCATGTTATAAGAATTATTTCACTTCATCTCCACAAAGCTAATAACTAAGCACTGCTATTATGCTCATTTCACAAATAAGGAAATGGAGGCAAAGAGAGGTAAAATAACTTGCCCCAGTTCCCTCAGCTAGTAAGAGGCCACGCCAAGATTCAAACCCTGGCACTGGACTCCCAAGTTCATGCTCTTAACCAATATATTTCAGCATTAAGAGTTTTCAAAATGGATGTGTTTTAAGTATTTAAGAAAATTTCAGAAGAGGTGGTGCAAAATTTTTTTGAGAATGTCAGCATAGTTGGAGAAAACATATGTACCTTTTGGGGAAATTATTCTAAAGATCCAAAACACATATTTATAAGAAAATATGATACTTCTATTTAAAATATTGGTTACCTTGTCTTGTATAGCAATGAAGATCTTTGATATTAAATGGTCTCGTCCAGTATCTTTACTTTCCTATAAGTTCTGCATAGTTTATAAAAAAAGTTCATCTAAATTCCATTTCCAAGTTTTTTTTATTTTCAAAGAAAAATAATGTGAGCAATCCTTTAAAAGGATCCTTCAACAGTAAAATTTTAAGTGCCTTGCCCTTGGAGAAATGTTACAAAGTTGGTGTGTTGATTCTTCCTACTCTCAGGACTTCTTAGGAAAACCAAAGTTTTTACTTGCATTCCTTCCCTCCTGTGCATCAGAGACACACACTGAACACAGCAAACACAAAAATATGTCTTCTCAAATATGAACATATTAAATGAGACACTCTATTGTCAGTCAACAGCTTCTTCACTGCACCTACTATGTGCGATGCCTCATGAGATGGGAGGTAGCAAAGAGTAGACGCCAAGAGCACAGGCTCTGTATGCAGACAGCCTTGCTTTGAGTTGAGTTCCACCACATATTCATTACATCTTCTTGGGCAAGTGTCTTAATCTCTTTAGGCTTCAGTTTTCTCATCTGTAAAATGAGGATAATAATAACATAATTATGTGAGGATGAAATTAGATAATCTACATAAATCACTTGTCATAGCATCTAGCACATGGTAAGCACTCATTAATTAGTTACTATTAGGAAACAAAAAATGACTGGGATAGCCTCTTTTCTCAAGTAGTTTATAATATCCTAAATAACAGTAATAGGAAGCAGAATAGTCCATACACCAAAAGAGCAGAACAAACAAAATGTTGATGGAGACTTAGCAACCGAAGGACAAAAACAGCTGGAGAAGAGAGGAGGAGATAACATTTGAATTGAGCTTAGAGGAAATGGTGATAACTCAAAGGCCATCAGAGGAGATGGGGTTGAAAGAACAGCAAAAACAAAGGTATAGAGGTGGAAGAGAGCCCTGTGTGCTCAGACTAGTCAGTGGGTAGGGTTTATGAGAAGAAAACATGAAAAATAAAGCTGGAAATAAGGCTGGAGATCCCTAACTTCCAAGTTAGGGAGTCTGGCAGTCATGTGGTGTGTACAAAAATATTTTGAATGAGATTTTTTAAAGAAAGTTGATGGTTTGTTTTTGTTTTTTAGATTCAGGATCCAAAATCATTTCAATTTAAAAAGCATTTTAAATTCTTGGGGAGTCACCGATCTTTTTGATCCACTCAAAGCTAACTTGAAAGGAATTTCAGGTAACACTTTCAAAATTTTTGGCATTGTGCTTGGGGGCAACTTTGTCAGAGGTTTCAATAGTATGGTCAGAGTTAACATTATTTAAAAGAGAAAAGAAAGCTTTGCTTTATATAAGAGTATGTTGCTCCGGATAACAGCCAAATTTGGCTTGGACTTTGTGTGGGAGGAATGTTTCTTGAGACCTCTAAGCATTGTTTTTGGAGACCACCTTCAGGGTGAGGTCAGTAGCCACAGAACACAATACAACTCACCCTCCCTCTGCCTGTCATGACTGAGAGCATGCCAGAGACAGTAGTACAATAACAGAGCTCTTCATTCTGCCCTCCCACTGTCGTGCCAGCCTCACAGTCGCCCTTTGATTCTACCTCTTCCTTCTCCCGCCCTCCTTGTACCATTTCTGTCCTCTTCTCATAAACTAACCTTGAAACTCCCTCATCCATCCAACTTCTTTTCTTCAAATTACTCATGTACCTGTAATCTTGCCCTAAAGTGTTCTCCTTTCCCAACCCCTGTTAAATTTTTTTGCCCCTAGTAGACACACTGCTACTAATCAATAAGAGCTGTATTTGCTTATGATCTGACAGGAAACTTACATCAAATACTAAAAAAGAATGGAATGCCAAAACCTTATGTTCCAGAATCTTCTCAGAAGCCATTAGTTAAACTATTGCTAACTCCAAAGGCTCAGGTTTGTTTCCACTCTGAATAGTAATAAATTATCTGTATGAAGATGATACTGTAGCAGGTATTTTCATTGGCCTTAATACTTTCTTTGCCAGATGAGCTTCAGAATCTCCATTTTTTTTCAGAATCTCCATTTTAAATGCTAGAACCTTATCACGCAGAGTTTTCTAAAGCTTGCTCAAAATCTTATTAAGCAATCTTTCTCTCTCTCTCTCTCTCTCTCTCTCACACACACACACACACACACACACACACACACACACACACACACACACAGAAATTTGGTCCGTAATAGCAGTCTTGGCTTGTGCTTTAGATGTAACTAGACAAACTAAATGGCAGTTACTTATCAAATAAAGCACAGGAGGAAGGATCTATTCTAGATTGTTTAAAACCACCAGCACTGTACTCATTACCTAAACATGCAAAGAGATAAGCAAAGCAATAGTCAAGTTTGGACACAGTGCCCCCAACAATGCTTGGTGCACAATGGATAACCAATAAATATTGTTGATTTGGTTGAATGACTCAACCAGAAATTTTCCCTGATGATACAGACATAATCTGACACTGTAGGGAAAAAAAACCTAGAGTGAAAGGATCAGAGGTCAAGGAAAGAGGAAGGGATAAAGAACATGTGTGTACTCTATCTTTACCTAATGTGCAAAATCCAATCACAGTGTCTTCTTGTGACTCCAGAGCTGGCTAGGGCATTCCTTTTGTTGATAATGGTACTATTCTTCCTTTGATCATTCTAGTTCAAAACTTTGGGACCATTCTTGACCTTTTCTTCCACACTACTACATTCAATTGATCACTGTGACTCACTGGTTGCTCCTTCATAGTTCTTAGTCTCTCTACCTTTATGTCCTAGAAGTACATCTCAAAATGCCATTAATCCTATGTCCTCGAATAAGACTGTGCTTAACCAACCCACATCATCTTGCAGCTCCGCTACTGATAAAGACTTCCAAGGCCCATAAGCTCTCTTGACAAGATATAACAAGCAATCTAGGTTAAGAAAGAACACATTTTCATACCTTTTTAATGATTCAGTTAAAATCTATGTAGATTTGTTCAAAGCAGCAGAAATATAGGCCCATGGTTCTAACTTGTTAAATAATTATCAAGCAGTTAGCACCTGCCAAGTGTGAAGCTTGAATTCATGTCTCTTACTGATAAAACACATCAGCCTTATCTTCTCCCATAAAGCTTTGTTCCTCTAACACAGGGCTCACCAAACAATGACCCAATCCCTGTTTTTGTAAATAAAGTTTTAATGAAACAGCCACTCCCATTTATTTACAGACCATATATGGCTGCTTTCCTGCTACAATGGCAGAATTAGGCAATTGCAACAGACACCGTATGGTCTGCAATTGCTAAAATATTTAGTATCTTGCCCTTTACAGATAAAGTTTGCCAACTACAGTATTGCTTTCCAATGCCCTTCTTTAAACATAGTCAAGAGACTAGTCACTTCTGTGCCTAAGTGAGCTGTTGACTTAGTTATGGAGACATGGTGACTGAATCTAACAAATAGTTTCATCATTCCTAAAATGAGGTAGCCATCACCTACCTCACATCTTACTTATAGAGATAAAATTCTTTAACATATAGCAAAGCATCAGCAGAGAGCTTGCCAGAAAATAAGTCATCAGAAAATGCTGGACTCCCTTCTTAAAATTAATAAGAGGTTACCAAGCAGTTTTGTGCTATTGATAGAAGCTCAAACCACAAGGAACATTTGGCATTTTCTTTCCATTTGGTTCCAGTGCCCACATTTTACTCAAGTTCTCCTTCCCCATTTAAAAGTGACTTGTCTCTTCCTTTATGCCATCAAATCCTTTCCTTCCTCCTGAAAAAAAAAATTGTTCAGTATAATCTCAAGGCCCAACTGAGACCAGGTTATAATTTTTCTCCCTACACAAAAGGTGCCAGCTTGAGATATACTTCTTGAGCAATCAGAAGAATCAGCAGGCTTTGATACAAATGCATGCTTCCTAATCCAAGAAATACTTCTTTTGCATAAAGTTAAAACTTCAAAGAAACATCTTATTCTTGACTTTTATAAATTAATAATTAGTTTCCAATCTCTGCTCAGTGAGAACTACAAGTTCTGTGTTACTACAACTTAAATGAGCAAACCACACATAGTTGTTTGGTTATATACTGAAGTTAGCTTATGCCACACCAGATGACTGATCAGAACTGCAACAGGTCATCGAGATGATGAGATATGTCATTCCCAACTTAAGTCCCCTTCCTAAGAAGACCAACTAGCCACTGTCCATAGACAAGTCACTACTGTGGAAATCCCAGCACCCAGATGTGAAGCTGAAGCACCCCTCTGAAACACAGAGACTGAGAAGACCACATTAGAATGGGAAGAGGTGCAGCTACACTTGGACTGCATCACCCTTTCTCCAGGCGGGCACAGCATTGTGCCAAGAGTCCCCTCTGAGGCCTACTGTAATTTCTCCAGTGAGAAAGAAAATCATGGTGGACATCCAACTCTTCCAGTTTTGCAGGACACTTCCTAGAAGATCCATTCAGGTTGTGCCTCCTGGGGACAACTTGGGAATCAGATAGAGATGGAGAAGTGGGAGGCAAGGCTTATATTAACTAGCACTCAAAGCTTGGCAGACCATATTCCTGCCTGTAGCAGTACCCAGGCAAAGACTCCAACCAGCAAGAATGCCCATCTGCAAGGCCAGGCCGGTGGCCCCATCTGGCTAGAGAGCTTGGTTGGCAATTCTGCCTCATTTGGGTCCCTAGTCAGTGGACCATACTACCATTTTACCTTGCAGGAAAGCAAATTCACAGCCCTACCCAACTGGTAGGCATAGTCTCAAGTCCCATCCATCGAGGAAGCTTAATAAGAGAACCCAGCTAGTTAAGAAGCCCATCCTATAGCTCTGCTTTGGCAAAGAGCCTGGCCAGAAGCCCTTCCCAACTGTTGAGCATATCCCCTACCTCCACATAACCAGGGAGTCTGAAGAATGACCTTGAGCAGCCTTGTAGCCCAGCCCACAGTGCTACCAAGTCACAGATCATGGCCTGCAGCCCCACCCAACTTCAGAGCACAGCTGGCAGACCCACATGAACATGGAGCTCAGGAAGGAGCACCATCCAGTTGGGAAGCACAGCATAATACTACCTGACCAGGAAAGAGTAGAGTAGAGGTAGAGTCCCTCTCACATTTACCCAATCATGGTGTCCAACCAGTGGCACCATCCTGTCAGGGAACACAGCCTACAACCTCATCAACCAAGAGTTGATTGCAGATTTAGGGGCTCAACCTGATGAAAGGGTTTAGCCATCAGCTCTGACATAGCCAGAAGTGCCCCCTGAACAGCGAGCCCACCCAGCAGCCCTGCTTGAATACAGAACCCAACCAGCAGTCCCACCCAGCTATAGAACCCAGGCAGCAGCACTCCCCTGCAAACTCAGAGTACATGGAGAGGCTTTGCCCACACGGAGATGATGGCAGTAAGCCCCACCTGCCCACAGATTCTACCAGCTAACTGGTAAAGATCTTTCCTTACCAAAGCAAACCTGTAAAGCCTGGAAAAGGAGATTCCTTACTGAAATGCACAGATACCAATACAAAGAAGCAAGGACCATGAAAAATAAGAAAAACATACCATCCAAAGAAATGAATAAAGCTCCAATAGCTACCCTAAAAATATGGAGAAGTATGAACTGTCTGACAAAGAATTCAGAACAAACCTCTTAAAGAAGTTCAGCAGACTATAAGAACACAGAGACAACTAAATGATATTAGGAAAACAATGCACGAACAAAATAAAAAGTTCAAGAAAGAAATAGAAACCATCAAACAAAACAAAACCAAGAAATCCAAACAGAGATCCTAAAGCTAAAGAATAAAACGACTGCACTGAAAAATTCAATAGAGAGCTTCAACAAGATTCAGCCAAACAGAGGAAACAATCAACCAGAAGATAAATCATTTGAAATGATCTAGTCAGAGGAACAAAAAGAAAAAAAGAATGAAAGAATGAAAAAAAGCCTGTGAGAATTGGGAACTCCACAAAAGAAAAAATATACTCATTATGGGAGTCCCAAAAGATGAAAGGAAAAAAAGGAAAAGTCTACTTAAAGCAGTAATGACCAAAAAGGTCCCCAAAATGGGGAGAGAAATGCACTTCCAGATTCATGAAGCCCAAGGTATTCCAATAGGTTGAATCAAAAAAAAAAAAGGCTACACCAAGACCATTATAGTTAAATTGTCAAAAGTCAAAGACAAAGAATTTTAAAAGCAGCAAGAGAGAAGAAACAAGCTACCTACAAGGGAACCCACATAAGATGATCAGTGGATTTCTCAACAGAAACTACAGGCCAGGATAGAGTGGAATGACATATACAAAATTTTGAAAGAAAAAAAATCTGTCAGTCAGGAATACTATACCTGGCAAAGTTGTCCTTCAAGTGAAGCAGAGATAAAACTTTCCAAACCAAAAAAAAGCTAAGGAAATTTATCACCACTAGACCTGCCTTACAAGATATGCTAAAGGACATTCTTCAAGCTGAAATAAGAATGCTAATCAATACTATAAAAATGTATGAATGTGTAAAAATCACTAATAATGGTAAATACAGTCAAAATCAATAATAGTCGTACATAATTACAACTAATCAATGAATTCAGTAAAGTTGTAGGATAAAAAATGAACATACAAATAGGAGTTGTGTTTCTTTACACTAACAACAAACTACCTGAAGAAGAAATAAAGAAAACAATTTCACTTAAAATTGCATCAGAAACAATAAAATACTTAGGAATAAATTTAACCAAGTGAGGTGAAATATCTCCACATTGAAAACTACAACACACTGATGAAAGAAATTGAAAAAGACACACATAAATGGGAAAACATCTTCTGTTCATGGATTGAAGAACTAATATTGTTAAAGTGTCTATACTACTGAAACCTGTCTTCAGATTCAATGCACTCCCTATCAAAATTCCCATGGCATTTTCCACAGAAATAGAAAAAAAAAAAAAACTCTAAAATTTTTATGGAACCACAAAAGACCCCAAATAGCCAAAGCAATCCTGAGAAAGAACACAGCTGGAGGCATCACACTTCCTGAGTTCAAACTCTATTACAAATCTATAGTAATCAAAACAGTATGGTACTGGCATAAAAACGGGCATTATGCAAATGGGATAGAATCAAGACCCCAGAACTAAATCCATGCATGTAGTCAACTAAAATTTGACAAAGAAGCCAATAATACTCCATAGGGAAAAGATAGTCTTTTCAATGAATGATGTTGGGAAAACTGGATATTCACAGGCAAAAGAATGAAACTGGACCCATATCTTACAACACTCACAAAAATTAACTCAAAATGAATTAAAGATTTAAAATGTCTGAAGTCATAAAACTCTTAGAAGAAAACATAGGAGAAAAGCTCCATGAAATTGGTCTTGGCAATGATTTTTTGGATCTGACACCAAAAGTATTAGCAATAAAAGTAAAAATAAACAAGTGGAACTACATCAAACTAAAAGTGTCTTCATAGCAAAAGAAATAAAAAAGTGGAAAGGAAAGCTACAGAATGGGAGAAAATATTTGTAAACCACATACCTAAGGGATTAATATCCAAAATATATAAGGCAATCATACAACTTAATTGCAAATAATAATAACAATCTGATTTTTAAATGGACAGAGGATCTGAATAAATGTTTTTCCAAATAAGATACTCAAATAACTAACAGGTACATGAAAAGGTGCTGATTGTCATTAATCATCAGAGAAATGCAAATCAAAACCACAGTGAGATATCACCTCATACCTGTTAGAATGGTTATTAACAAAAAGACAAGAGATAACAAATGTTGGCAAGGATGTGGAGAAAAGGAACTTTGTACAATGTCATGGGAATTTAAATCAGTCCAACCATTATGGAAAGCTCTATGGAGGTTTCTCAAAAAATAAAAGTAGAACTACCACATTATCCAGCAATTCTACCTCTGAATATGTGCCCAAAGAAAATTAAATCACAATCAAAGAAATAACTGCACCCCATGTTGATAGCAGTATTATGTACAATAGCCAAGATATGGAAAAAATCTAAGTGTCCATCAGCAGATGAATGGATAGAGAAGCTATGGTATATTTATTTTGATGGAATATTATTAGCCATAAAAAAAAGAAATTCTGCTATTTGCAACAACATAGAAAAATCTTGAGGGCATTATGCTAATTGAAATAAATCAGAGAGAAAGACACTGTATGATCTCACTTACATGTGGAATCTAAAAAAATCTAAGTCACAGAAATACAGAGTAGATTGATGGTTGCCAGGGGCAGAGAGGGGGAGGAGTTGGGGGGGGTTGGGTGAAGGTGGTCAAAGGGTACAAACTTCCAGTTATAAGTTCTAGGGATGGAATGTACAGCATGGTGACTATAGCTAACAATGCTGTATTATATATTTGAAAATTGCAAAGATAATAGGTCTTCCAATACACACAAAAACTGTAATTATGTGAGGTGATGGAAGTTAACTAATCTTATTGTGGTGATCACTTTGCTATATATATGTTGCTAATACTTTTGGTGTCAGATCCAAAAAATCATCACATTATACACCTTAAACTCACACAATGTTATATCAATTATATCTCAAAAAGCTGGGGTGGCAAGAAGTGGGCTTGAGGAGAAGAATAGAGAAAGCAACTGACCACAACCCGGCTTCAGAGGCCATTTCAAATTCTTTCTGGAACTCTATGTATCTGGGGCTGGGTGCTATGTGACATACTCCATCTGTTACAACTAAGAAATAAGAAGATGAGAAAGATAAACTAGAAGCAAATTCTGGCAATAACTGTTTTAAAGCCACTAAATTTGCCAATAGTAAGTGATAATAGTTGGAAGGACAAATGACACAGCAAATGATGTTTATCCTACATTTTGAGAAGCTGAGGAGATGTTGGGACATCGATTTACATTTTGCAAATCTTGTGTTTACACGATGTCATTAGGAACCCTTAAACCTTTTGAGAGTATGATCAACCACACACACACACAGAAATGATGGTCTCCACTAACAAAGGGGAAAGAGGCACTGAAACAATCATTTGGATGAAACTGGCCGAAGACCCATTCTGTGTTGTACCCCTGTGATTCTATAGATACCAACCAATGTTTCCTTACAAGTGACATCAGATTAAAGAACTTTAAGGCAGCTGTTTTAAAAATGGGGAAATGAAACAAATGTACAATGTGAGGAGTGTCTATTATTCATTTTTCCAACATTTCCTGAATACAGTTATGTACCAAGCATTATTATACTAGTTAGGTGAAGTAAAAAATATTTAAAATTAATAAAACAGCTTCGGCCTTCTAGGAGCTAATAATCTAAAAAGAGGTTAACATGAATACTTGTAGATATTATAGAAGAGTGGAGAGTATGCCAGGAAGGAGGGTAAGAAGAATTTTAAAACACTTTGCTTTGGATATTGAAATGTAATATAGGAGCAGATGGGTTTATGATGGGCTACAGTTTTCCAGAACACTAATCTGATAAATCTAGAGACAGGAGATGATGCAGGTCGTTCCATGGTTAAACATTACATATTGTAGTCCTGTAGAGATTCACTACAAACATTAGCACATAAGCAGCTCTAAGAAGTTCACTACTAAAAACAAAAACACAAAACTATTCAACCAGCATTTCCCATTTTAATTAAACATGGATCCCTTTTTATAGCATCGCACCTATAAACAATCTTGGGAACAAATTTGGGGAAAACATGCTGTATGACCCTCAATGGCACTAAGTAGCTGCCAGCATGGGAGAAGATGAATGCAAAACAGGAGAATCCCTTTGTGCCTGGATTCTTCTACGTTGCTTTCATTAGATGCATAACATTTCAATAGCTACTTGACAAAAGTAAGCAAATAGAGATCTGTCATACAAGATCAAGCAAGAAGAGAAACGCAAACCTACAATGACTCCTGAATTCTTATTTTTATCACAAATGTTGGTCTTCAGAAATGTTTAACTCTTCCTAGAGATAGAATTTAAGAGAGATGTGGATGCTGAGTCAAGCAAGACAGGCTGTGGGTCTTGGCTCAATGGCTGTGCAAACATATAACTGTCAATTATTGGACCACTCCTAAAGGATGATGAAGCTATTTAAGTGAAACTTCTCAAGAAATGGTAATAGCCAAGCCTGTCTAACTAAAGACTCATTCATACCAATAAGTCCTATTTTTCACATTATGTCAAGGTGCCTGGACTCTAACACAACCACCTTTACTGTATCTTAGCTGGTAGAGTTTCATAGTGAACCTCTGCTGACTTCACTGATTTGAAATGTTCAGATACTACAACACAGTAATGAGGTCACAGATAAGTAAAACCTCATGAGCATCAGAGAACCATGATTTAGCCACAAAATTCTAATTTTGACACTGCATTTCAGTTTGCTCAATGAGCTAGTGAAAGAAACTATGAATTAGAAATTTCTTTTCTAAAAGATCCTACAGAAAAAGACCAATTGCTAAAATAAATCAGATTCTTCACTGGTTTTAGGACAAATGAGACCAGATAAATGTTTCCATTGATTTTTCCCTTCCTCTGACCCTTGTCTGGTCCCCTTCAATGATGCTGGAAAATAACTGTTTCTTACAACAAATATAGCCAACTCACAATTTCCTGTGTATACCTTATTTAGAAGATGGATGAATTGCTGCATATCCTATACTCGGCTGGTTTTATTCTCTCACGACATTCATTTGCATCTCCTTGTATGTGCATGAAAAATGCAAAACAATTTAATTAGTCTAAGATGAAACAAAGAAGCTCTCTCAAAATACATCTATATTGAAATGATTATTTTAAGACTCATGCCACACATCCCTTTCCAGTGGCATGCTGGAGTTGACTATGATACTTCTTGCAAGGTTTTTTTTTTGTGTGGCGGGGTGGGGTGGAAACGGAAATGGGTGCTGAGCTGTCAGAAAACCTTGCAAATGCCCAGTTTCTACTTCTTATCAAGTGCATGGCCTCAGATCACTTAACAGCTCATTCTCAATTGAAAGGGTAGGTAATAACTGAAGTTTCTGCTACTTCTAAAGATTCTTATATTCCTTCGTTATTATGTTAAGTACCATTATCACTGTGGAGAGTTGTTTAAAAAGGATTAATGGTTAAATTACAAAAAGCTATCAATTTCTCTAACTTAATCATTCATATTCTTGTTTGCTAAGCTTCTTTGAAACTGTCAGCACACAACTATTACAGTTCTAACCTCTTATCATCTTTGCAGATTCTAGCCCATGGGGCAAATTATTGCAGGACTGAATGCAGTATACTGAATGCAGTCATGCTGCTTTTAGACACATTTTTAATACACCGAGTTATGCCTTTTAAGATCCAATTGTACAAACCTGTGACTATCATTTCAAAGTGGCTCTTAAAACGCAGTCCAAGAAAGCATTCACAGGAAATCATCTCAGACGCTGGCTGAAAATGCAGATTCTTGGACTCCAGAATCCATTTTAACACGTACTCTGGCAATCCTTACACAAAATTTTAAAAAATACTGGCTGAAGGAAAAATTTCAGTATTAACTAGAAATTATTTTTGTAAACTATTGAAAAAACAGGGCACACCTCTACATGTTACTTTGGGAGGGATTATTTATTAAATTCACCAAATCTGAGGTTTTAAAAGTCACATAAAATATAGCAGCTTAAGAATTTTCCAATCAAATCTCTCCCTAGCTATAGTAGGCAGCATGAAAGACTGTAATTAAGTACATTCTTTAAAAATACACTCAAATCCTTAAGCTAAATGCGTTAAAAATGAAAATAGGCAATTCACATTTTTATTTCCTGGGATTAGGCCAAGATGACTTTTACGTTTCTGAGGCAATCCACAAAGCCAAGATTGAGGTTTCAGAGGAAGGCACCGAGGCATCGACGGCCGCAGGTATGTTCAGAAAGGGGTCAGCAGCACTCAGTCACACTGCTTGCCCTTATCTGCCTTGGTCACATTTATCCAGTTCAATCTTCACATTTCTAAACCTTCCCACTGGAAAACCCCAAGTCCAGATGTGGCATAGCATTTTTTCTTTTAAGAAATGTTAATACAGAGCAAAGGATTTGAAAATGATGGGAGAAGAGAAATCCATTTTGAAAAGGATTTGTCCCATCATCCCCATCAACAGGGAATGAAGTCATTCTGAAAATTACCTCTAGTAAGGAATTTATTCCATGGAGTACTTTGAAAATGGGACACAGGGTTGGCTAAGTGACATCTTAATTTTCCCATTTGTACCGCCATCATAACACTAAACAATGAAATATCATCAGGATGTTTTTATTTCCTCAAAAATCAAGGGATATAACTGACTTCATATCCAGTTTTAATAGTGACTTTCCTCAAATGAATAAAAAATGCAATGGGATTCTTCTATTCTTTCTCTCTCCTGCAGCTCTGTTGTTACTGAAAAGGTCTCGGATTCCTTTTTTTAAAGCAGATCGGCCATTCTTCTTTTTCCTGAGAGAACCCGACACAGGTAGGACAGTATTTTTGACAGAATTCAGATAAATATGTATCAGCATCTCTCTAGCAACAAGTGCCCATTTGTCCACTGTGGCCTAGAACAAGCATTCCTTCTAGCTAGTTTCTTTGGTTTCACAATCTTCCCAGTTTCTTGTCATGGATCCTGAAAAAGGGGAGTGTTCCATAACTACAGATGAAATTAATATCCTCCATGTTGTTTTTCACTTCTCCTTCAGCTCACTTTTAGTTGATGTGGATCTTTAAAAATTCAGGTTTCTACTTCTGGGGAGACTTAGAAAGATTATGAAAATAAAATAATTGATAAATCTTGACTTTTCCCCCAGTTGTTGCCTCGCTTTCTCATCTCTGTAGGACAAGATAGTTCCTTTAGGGCACTAGTATCTCCAAGTAGTCTTCTGACTCAGCAACCCCGGTATTCTAGTGAATGCACCTGGATTTCTAGTTTTTCTGTTGATCTTTCTCACGCTTGCTGAAATGCCACAAAAATCAAGTGTTTGCCCTAGTACTTCTAAGTCCCACTATACAATCTCATCTTAAGCCAAAGATGGTATGGTACAGGCAAAGCCTTAGCACATCAGGACAAGCAGAGGTCCTTTTAGCTTCAACAATGAACAAAGTACTCAAATTATTCCTCTCAATGTTCCCCTCCCCCAACAATTATTTATCAGCCTGGGAAGGAAAAGAGATTCTCAGTAAAGAGTTGTTGGCAAGTCGAAACAATGTGTTAAAAAGAAATAGGATGGAACAAGACTAACAAAATCAAGCAAAAGTGGATCTACTTTAACTAAACATCAGGCATTATTTTTATTTATGGAGAGAAAAAAAGCCAAAAGTTAGAATAATGAGAATTACGCATAGGTTTTACACAAATTGTTAAGGAAATACTGTCAACATCATTTTATCTGAGAATCATTTGCATACTGCTGTAGCTTGTGCTATAAATCAAAGGAACACTTTTGTGACAAAAAGGATGAAGATAATCATTCACTAGGAAATAATCTATTTTGGGATTATCTGGGGAGAAAAAGTCCATCAACAGAATATAATCCTCCTAGGATTTCACCATGATCGTTCCAACCCCATGTTTATTAGATGAAATTGTCACTTATTACTCAGAACAGGCAACAGAGAGCCCTCTCTTAGAAAGGATACATGTCAAAAAAATGAAAGATGAAAAAAAATGACAGGTTCTACTTCCTCAAGAAACAGAGACAGGACTAAACGTGAACAGAAAGGTCATTGTCAAAAGCTGATAGCCCATAAAAGTTGATGACAGTTAAAAGAGAAAGATTTCTCTTTTGGAATTCAACTGCATAAAAATGATGTAAAACCTTTCAACTAGTAAAGGACACACCACTATTTCAATGATAGGAGTTTTCAGAACTGCCTCAGTAAACAATGAAAATAAAAGCCTAATCCAAAACCAGTTCCATAATCCGCCACACATCTACATATAGTCCTTTTGAGTTTATTTACTCTTTCTGGGAGTATTTGCCCACATGATTCAAGGCAAAGTGACTACTCTTAAGGTGAGAGAGGGGTATTAAAGAGATAGGAATCAGTCTCAGCCTTCAGTACACCAAACTGACAAATCTTACTGATTAGGGCAAATAATGAATCCATAGACAAATAGAACACATACGGGAACATTAAGAAAAACGATCTTAATATCAAGATTAAAGTGTTGGAGAATATCATTTGTCCAGCTGTAAGCTACCCAGTGATCTACAGGGCCTAAGAGGCATGATATTCCCCTGAACTATACCCCCTCCCTCCCTTCTGCTTACAAGAATTCTATAGTATTTTACTAATTTAACTAATATGCCCAGTTTCTTAAAATGTAAAAAGCCTTCGAGATAGGATATTAAGCTTGAGTTTCAATTCAACTGGTTTCACATCTTTTGACTAGGTTTTGGATGAGGCAAGCCATAGAGTATGATGGCAGAGAGATTAAGGACAGAAAGAGGAGACTGAAAAAACTCTTTCTCTTCCCAACTCCCTCTAGGGTTCATCCCAAAAAATGTAATAAAGGGGAAGGGTTTAAAGGATTATTACCTCATGAGCAATTTGTAAAATGGAAATAAGAACTTCCTAATAAGTAAAGCTGCTAAACATTGGAAAAGACTGAATCCCTTTCCTAAATATTCTCCAGTATGAACTTTTATCTGAATGACTTATAATCCCTTCTATTAATCACAGAATCAAAATATACATAAAGACAATTTAAGACCAGACAGTATATTCTGGATTTTGTGTAGCTCTTGAATTTAGCAGTGACTGTAGGTAATTACCTTAACAATTCCATCTATTAAATGATATCCTGTTTTAAAGGTATTTGTAGAGGTAAAAAAGGTTTAAAGAATTGCATATGAAAATACTATGTAACATTACATTAAATGCCTCTTTTTCTTGACAGGATTTGTCTTCAGCATTGGGAGAGTTTCAAATCCCCTAACTTAAGAGATCTCAAGCATGTTCTCCACTTTCATCTATGCTTTTCTTCATAAAAAGTTACAACTGCATTCTGCTATACCCTTGAAATTTTAAAAATGTTCTGCTAAAGTGTAAAAAGATAAGGGTAGATGATTTTCAAATATTATGAAACTAAAATTCCATCAATTTTACTATAATTTTATAAATTTATTTTGCCCTCTCTTAATCTAAATGTATTTTAACCTTCCCTTCTACTGGTTACCCCAAAAGCACTACAAGGCACAGCAGTGATCTATGAAAGGTGAGTGAGTGAGTCTGGTCATAGGGTCATGTCCTCAGTGAAGACACATGAGGTCATGTTGGACTGAGAGTGGACAGTGAAAAGTGTTGGTTTTTCCTTATCCTAGGTAATTCAGGGGGAATGCACAATGAGCAAAGTCATCTTAAGTGTTTGCTTTCCATTTAGCCTCTAAATAAAATGGAGAGTTTATATATAAGAATAGCAGAGGAGAACAAAGAGATCCCCTTTGAACCCCCAATTTGTTGTGGGACTTTGTAAGCATGGCGTCAAGCTGCTAAAGACCAGACATTTCAGAGTATGTGATGTACCCCAAACTTACAACTCTCTAACTAACAGCTTCAACTTAGTGCCATCCACAATCCTAGTGAGAAAGGAAAAAGGTGTTGGGAGTAAAGAAACCAGTATTAAAGATGTCTGCTTCTAAACAGCTTTTAAAGTATCTGCCTATTTGCCCCAGATACCATCATTTCTATTATCTAGGCAGAAATGGGAGTATGTTGGTGTGGCCAACAAAATCTAAGAACATAGAGTAAAAAGACAATGCAGGTTATGTAACAGGTAATTACAGTTAGCTTTAACAAATATGAACTTCAAGTGGTGTATTTTTCCAATGCTTAAAAAGCAAGGCCTTTAAAATTCCATTATCCTTAAGATGGTTTTAAATGATTACTTTAAATGTGATTATTTCCTAAACCACACAAGAGTAAAATAGAGCATTTATTGATGGAATAACAAAAGTGCTTTTCTTAAATATTCTTCAAAATACATTTGTACAACTTACAATAATATATCCAAAATAACTGTATATACAAAACATTACCTAGTTTTAATGTATGTGCTTTTTTCCCCAAAAATTACAAAGTAACTTCTTTTTTATTTTTTTGGCAAAGTTCAACCTTAACAGAGGTGACAATTTTAAAGGTTGGTTTAAGAAAATAGAACCTGAGGGAAATTGACACGCAAGAGTCAATGACAAGCAAGAGATTCGGAGGAATATTTTTAGTTTGTTAAATAAAAATGTGTTTTAGAGTGATATTTTCACATTACAAAAATAAACCAAAATGAAGAAAAGGTCACTGTAAAATGATGGAAAAAGGATCTGTAGACTTGCTCTTAGTATTTCAAATAGCCAACAATGCATGTCAAAAAATGAATGCAAGATCACAACAGTCTTGTATTTACTTTGTATTTGGAGAAGATAGTGAAATAAGTGGCCACATTCTGTTTTCTTTTAATTGCTATTAATATGGTTGATCTGATTGGCTCTTCGATGAATTTCATCCAAGAAGTTCTCCAGTTGTTCTATTAGCATTCGTTTTTTAAACCTGTATAAAAAAATAAGTAATAGCACTCTCAATTTCTTTTTAATGGATATAGATCAGTATGATTTGTTTTGTTTTGTTTTTAAAAGACAGAAACTGTCTTGGGAAGATTTTTCAAAGGAAAATGAAAATGAAAAAACAACAACTTTATGATACATAAAATTCACTGGAAGATAAGCAAATTATTTTATCAGCGCAGAATTACAGTTTGTTCCTAAAACAAATAATCCAGGCCCAGGTATAATGGAAGCAGGTTATTTGTTCTACAACCAAAAAGAAAAACATAAAACCCCTAACATTTACAAGGGTTACAAATATTCCAACAAAATTTGGACTCCCAAAGCAATGAATCCAATAGCTTCTGATGCTCTTTAAAGTAGAATGTTTTAAAAAGAATGTGAAAAAAGTATGAATATAATCCCCACAAAACCGAAGAAGAAATGATCAGTTGGATGATAGCATTAAAAAACCCTTGGGTTCTACTATTAAAATCTGAAAGCTAGCAAATCAAGGATAATTAGGTATCTGTGGTATAGGATATAGCAAACATTTAAAGTTCAAGTGGCAATTTGAAATTTTTTTCACTAATATAGTAGACTAAAATTGCATTCACCTAGATAAATACTAATAATGCTGATGCTCACTGTCTAATCTATACCCACTTCCTTTCTACTTCTAAATTCGTATGAATAGCCACCATAGTATTACACATCTCTCTAAAATGTGGCAGAAGTAGAGGGTAGGCAGCTAAATCCATGATGAATTTTGAGTTGATAGAATGTTACATAAAGAAAAGAGTAAGTTAAATACTCAAAATAAATAACATGAAAAGTTACGGTCTTATCTTGAACCTTCAAAGTGGCCTATGCTCTTGCCACTCCAAAAAAAGGAAAAAACTAACTGCTCTATCTAAAAATACCTTTATGTGTAGCATGGAAGAAACTGGGGGACTATTAAAGGGTGGGTATATTTAGAAGGTCAGATAACACTAAGTTTTCTTAGAATACTAAAGAAGTCTTAAAAGAAAAATAAATGTTTTTTGTACTCCCTAAACTCATACAACTACGCTTTCCAGTTAATTGCACTTCATAGTTACCATTTATAATCTTGAGCCACATTCTTTGTATTAAAGTACATAATCCTGGGCTACTGAAGCAATCAGAGTAAGGCCCATTTGTCCAACCCTGCTCCCCTTAATTACACGTTTTCCCATGTACAAATGAATTACATCCAAATATTGTCTTTCAAGGTTATTTCTAAACATTGATTAATACTAACTATAATCCAAATATACAAAGGAGAAAAAGTAAAGGCTATAAAACACAAAGACCTCAAAAAGTCAGAGTAGGATAAATGAGAATTATGCAAGTATCTGTAATCTGTACAGAGAAAAAGGTTCAAAACTGGTGAAGAATTTGTGTGTGGCTATTTTTTAAATGAACGTCTTTCAATAAACTAAAAAAGAAGAACTTATATACACATGGGTGTGTCATATATATGCGTAATACCGCAAGTATAGAATAGGTATTATTAAAATACTGACTGTAAGCTGGGGACTCATTTCATAATCATTTCCAAATGTGCAACAGATTATTTACCTTGATGCTTCTTTAATGACATTTTGTAAAAATATTAGTCTTGTTTGTAAACTGCCTTGCACATGCTTCAGTAATGTGAAGATTCTTTCATATTCTTAAAACAAGAGAAGCAAAAAGAAAAATTTAAGTGTCTTTTCTACATACTCTTATTCAATATTTTTCTACTGCAGTTTCTGTATCAAGATATACTACACAAAACCAAGACATTCTACATAAAATTTTCCCACTAAGAATTTTATAATACATATATTACATCATATATCAGCAAAGATAAAATAACTCATTAAACTGCATTCTTGGTAAAAGTTCCTGTGAAGATATCAAACATAAAGCTTAGAAAAATAAGTGGAGAACTTTCTGACGGTGCCACTGAAAAAGAAGCAAGGCGCCTCCATCCTTGTAATTCAAATTCTAAACTACAGTTCTCATGGTAGAGGGGGCAAACGGAGGGGTGGGGGAAACAGGTAAGAGTGCTATTTCAGTTTCAAATTTTTGAAATTTCAAAGACTCTGTCAAGGACTATAAGCAAGGGTTGTCTTACCCAATTCTGAACCACCCGTGGGCCACTGTATCATCATAGCACGTGATCTGTCAACATCTTTTGAATGGATGCCAATGATATTAAAATTTTAACCCACAAAGTTCTTTAGTATTCATGTAATAGACAGCTTTTATGATTTCTGTTTTTTTGGCCTAAACATATCCCTGGTCACTCTCATAGTTTAAACCTTAAAGGCAATGGTAGACACTATGCCAGGAACTTCACAGATATGAAGTCATCCAATATTCACTCCATCTTTTTGGGTTTGCTGCTACATTCAACTGCAGCTGCTACGTAGAAAAATACTCAGGACTCCAGGTTCCTGTCATGGTAGGAACTATGTGCAATTTATCTGTGTTCTTTACGCTCTGTTCTCAGTCCCTCTTGCTTACCATATCTACACCATAATACTTTGGACATAGCAGATATTTAGTGTTTGTAGGTTGAATAAAGAACCAAATCTTTTATATATATATTATATATGTATTATATATATTATAATATGTTACATATTATAATATATATAATACATACATAATACATAATATAATATATACTATATATTATAATATGTATTATATATAATATAATAATATATATATTATATCTCCTACATTGTTGGGCACTGATCTAGAATCAGATCTATGTTTTTAGTTAATCTGACTCTTCTCTGAGCACACATAGAAATCAAATATGAGGTTTGCCTCTGATTATACATACTTCTTCCTGGCTTTCGGATCTCTTTCATTATTTGTGCTTTAAGTTCAGTGTTGACCTCTTCATGGCTTCTGCAATGCATCAATTTCTTTCCTTTGCTGAGTGAAGATGCTGGTATATTCTCTTCAGGACACTGTTCTTTATCTCTTGGTTCCTCGTGATTTTCTAAAAATCCGCCAGCAGTGAGGTCATTAGTTCCTAAATGGTCATGACCAAGAGCCTCTGTATGATTGGTTGGTCGCTCCAGTAAATTGGCTGGAGAAGAAGGTGAAAATTCAGCATCCATAGCATTTGGTGTAATATCTGATGAAAGTTGGTCTGCAACATGATTTTCAACCACATCATCTATTGTCGAGTCATTAGTGGCTTCTGAAACTAAAAAACAAAGATTTAAAAAAATGATGTGAGCCAATTGCAAAGAACACAGTAAAAAAAGCTACAAATAATATTACAGCAAATCACAACCAGTCTCCTTGATGGATGCAAATTAACAAATAATATGTTCTTAAGCTTTGCCAAAGAGATGGTGGATTTCAACGTGTAACACTTACAATAGTGACAAATTCTGTACAACTTTTGCCCTTAGGAAAAAAAATAAAAGACAGTTTCAAGCAACTTTCAGTTCTCCGCTTTATTCTATGGCGATTTTACTGAATAAGTAGATTTCTAATACTTTAAGGAAATACATAGAGAGCCTTAACTCATTCCAATCGACCTTTGCCTTATACACATACTATCATTTAGTAAACACTATCAAAAGTAAACACTGGAAGTCCAAACTATTCAATACTCTGCAGGGAACACACCATCAAACAGGTCACTTTACAGTACACTCTTTTCTTATATAACCATCCGTCCAGCCTTTGTTACTTGAGCAACACAGAACAGCCTGGTGCCCACAGCAGCTCATCAGATTATTAGACTTAAAAAAAAGCTTGCAAACTCTGCCCCCCCCCACAGGAAACAGCTGAATTAGAAGTTCCCTGACTACTCACCAAACTTCCAGGACACTAGCTAAAATCATCTCTATTTCACTCATTTACTGTCCAAAAAGTAAATTCATTCCCACAAAAATCCCTTAAGACTTCTGACTCCCTCCCTAAATCCCCTTCCATGATTTGCAAATTTTCCTGAATATTCTTTCTCTACAGAACTCCTGCTTTAACTGAAACCGAGCTCTCTGGCCAAGAAACTGCTCTTCTTTTCAGACTTGAAGTAGAAATTACTTTCTCTCAAACAATCTCCACAGACTTAAAATAAGGATGTGGAGTCACCAACTCCTTCACCTTCTAGTGCCACTTCAAGATCCTTTCTCCATGCACTCCTATAACACCCTTGCTCTCTTGAGGCTCAACTATGCCACTCTGCTCATCCTCTCTCTCCTTATTACCAGCTTCACTGATCTCCAAGGCACACCTCTGTGGTCACACATGGTTCAGACTTCCTTCTACCCCCTTGTCCCTTGGGCATTGTCCTAGGTCATTACTACTCAAAGTATGGTCTAATATGAGCAGTATTAGCACCATGAGAGAGTTTGTTAGAAATGCTCATCTTGAGCCCTTCTCTAAACAAGGAATCAGAATCTGCAGTTTAACTAGACACTAAAGTTTGGGAGTACTGTAATATGTGACTTTTGTGTCTATGCAGATCACCTGCCAAGAACATGGCCTCTCAATTCTTTCTCATCTCGCTTGCCTCACAAATCAAACACAAATCCATGGATAGAGGAGTATAAGCCTTCTCTGTGCAGGACTCCCACTGTTTTTCTGTAACTCACCCAGACTCTTACTCCAGCAGCTCCTCCACTTTCTCCCTCCTATTCATCAGATCCTACCTTCTAAATGCCTCTTTCTTATCTACTCAACTTACACCCCATAATGTATTACTTTTTATCAGGTCCTAAATTCTCTCGTTCTATTGTCCTCCCATGATACCTGCCAGGCAAAACTTCAAATTCGATGACTCTATCTGCTTGCCCTAGACCTGCATTTGGAATGATGAGCACCACTGGAGAAATTCGATCCAGCTCTGCAGAGTCATCACCATCACCAGCCAAGTGTCCCTGGATCTTAGCGCTACCTAGCAGTCTTATTACAACCTTTTCTCCCTCTCCCACAAATGACCATTCTAACTCTCTTAACATCTCTGACTTTCCCAATCTCTCCTTCCCTCTCCGTAGTATACGCCACCTTCTACTTCACAGAGGAAAGAAAAGTAGGGCCATGAAACAGGAACTTCTCTACTTTCCACTGTTAAACTTGAGCCCACACTCATCTGCTTCAGGGGAAGCACTCTTTCATCTGGGCTCTGGACCATTCCCTTCAGCCTTCCCAGGGATTTTGTGCTGATTAAGCTTTCTCTCATCTTCCTTTTCAACCTCCACCTACTGGTTCCATCATACCAACATTTAAACATGCTCAACTCTGTCATCTTAAAAACAAAGCAAAGTCACCATTTTTAACCCCATGACTTCTTCCCGCTGTCATTCTTTTCCCAACTCCCCTACACAGCTAAACTTCTTTGTTTTTTTACTATATATACATAAAAATCTTATTCTAATTTTTAACATGTTAGTCACCATACAGTACATTAGTTTTTGAAGTAGTGTTCTATGACTTATTTTTTTGTGTATGACATCCAATGCTCATTACAACACGTGCCCTCCTTAATACCAATCACGAGGCTAACCCATCTCCCAAACCTCCTCCCTTCTGAAACCCTCAGATTGTTTCCTGGAGTCCATGGTTTCTCATGATTCATCTCTCCCTCTGATTCCCCCACCTCCAGTTTTCCCTTCCTTCCTCTAACGTCCTCCGTGTATTCCTTATGTTCCACATATGAGTGAAACCATATGATAATTGTCTTTCTCTGCTTGACTTATTTCACTTGGCATAATCCCCTCCAGTTCCACCCATGTTGATGCACATGGTGGGTATTCATCTTTTCTGATGGCTGAATAATATTCCATTGTGTATACGAACCATATTTTATTTATCCATTCATCCGCTGAAGGGCATCTCGGCTCCTTTCACAGTTTGGCTATTGCGGACATTGCTGCTATGAACATTGGGCTGCATGTTCCCCTTCTTTTCACTACATCTGTATCTTTGGGGTAAATACCCAGTTGTGCAGTTGCTGGGTCATAGGGTAGCTCTATTTTTTAACTTTTTGTGAACCTCCATACTGTTTTCCAGAGTGGCTATACCAACTTGCATTCCCACCTACAGTGTAAGAGGGTTTCCTTCTCCACATCCTCTCCAACATACGTTGTTTCCTGCCTTGTTAATTTTTGCCATACTAACTGGTATAAGGTGGTATCTCGATGTCATTTTGATTTGAATTTCCCTGGTAGCTAATGGTGGTGAACATTTTTTCATGTGTCTGTTAGCCATTTGTATGTCTTCTTTGGAGAAGTGTCTGTTCATGTCTTCTGCCCATTTTTTGACTCAATTATTTGTTTTTTTGGTGTTGAGTTTGAGAATTTCTTTATAGATCTTAGATACCAGCCCTTTGTAATGTTATTTGCAAATATCTTCTCCCATTCTGTGGGTTGCCTCTTAGTTTTGTTGACTGTTTCCTTTGTTGTGCAGAAGTTTTTTTATCTTGACGAAGTCCCAAAAGTTCATTTTTGCTTTTGTTTCCCTTGCCTTTGGAGACGTGTCATGAAAGAAGTTGCTGTGGCTGATGTCGAAGAGGTTACTGCCTTTATTCTCCTCTAGGATTTTGATGGATTCCTGTCTCACAATGAAGTCTTTCATCCACTGAGAGTTTATCTTTGTGTATGGTGTTACGAGAATGGTTGAGTTTCATTCTTCCGTATATAGCTGTCCAATTTTCCCCGCAGCTAAACTTCTTAAATGGGTTGTTTACATTCATTGTCTCCATTTTCTCATCTCTCACTCCTCAAACCACTTCATCAGCGTTTTGTCCCCTTTACTCCACCAGAATTGCTCTTGCTAAGGTAGCCAAAGAATATCAGAACTTTTCCAATCCTCTGGACCGATCCATTTGAAATTGCTAACAACTCAATTCTCTTTCCCTTTAGCTCTCATGACACCAAATTCTTCTCATCTCCTATTTCGTGGATTCTTCCTTCTCAATCTCCTTTTTTGAACCTTATTTCTCTCCTTAACTTTGATACTTTCAAAGTTCTGTTCTAGGCTGCTTCTTCTCATTGTTTCCCTTAGTGTGACTGAATTCACTCCAATGGAGGTTAAGACTGCCTCCTGCACCTACCTCTTTTTCCCTGTCTTTCCTTCTGAGGTCTAAAGTAAAATACCCATCTTCTACCTAAGGATCTCCACGTGACTATTTAATAGGTACCTCTAAACTCACTCATCCTCTCCTTCCACTCCACCCTTTCACTCTCATCAACCCAGCTTCTCTCAACTCCTCTCTTGCCTTGGCTCCAAAATCCAGTCCGTCATCACCAAGTCTTTGCTGGTATATCCAAGTATTTCTCAAATACATGTTCTTCTCGAAACTCCACTGCCAGGTCATTAGCTCTTTCTGGGGCTTCCTAACTCATTTCTGTGCATCCATAATAATTATTTAACAATATCAAATATCCTATCAATGTCCACAATCTCATTACCTTATACATTTTCTATTTGTAGGGAAAATATGATTTTATTTGTTTCAGGGTCCAAATTAGACACCATACACTGCAATTGGCTTATATGTCTTTTAATTTAATCTGTAAGATCCTTCTGTAACCTCTTTCTTCTTTGCATTTTTTTCTGGAAACATACACACACCATATTCTTTGTCCTACAGTTCCCCACAATCTGGATTATGCTAATTATATCCCTGTTTTGTCACTTGTTTCTCTATCCTTTGTATTTCCCATAAATTGGTAGTCAGATCTAGAGGCTTGATCAGATTAAGGTTCAGTGTCTTTCTTCTTTTTTTTTTGGCAAGAGTACTTCAAAAGTAGTACTGCATAATTCCATCAGAAGGTATAGAATATTTGGTTTCTCTCCATTTAAGATGTCATAAACTACAAATGATCACTACCAATAATTAATGCAATCATTAATTCATTAAGGGTTCCCCTAAATCCACTCTTGTTCTTGCCTAACAATATTCCACACAGTGCAGTTGGCCTGGTCTTTATAAAATGCTCATCAGATCAGGTCACTAGCTCTTCAAAACCTTTCAAAGATTCTCATTGTCCTTAAAGTCTACAATCTTTACAATGGTCTCCAGGGCCCCCCATGCTCTGACCTCAGCCTATCTTTCATTTCTTACCTTATCTCATTCCCAACACCTTTGCTATGCTAAGATTCTTTCAGTTCCCTTAATCCCTTCTCTTTAGTGTATATGTTTACACATATTCCTTACACTTCTCCTGTAGCATATAGTAGCATGTAGCAAACTGCTTAGCACTACTACAAAATGTACAGCTTTAGTGAAACTCCCATTCTCCCTTCAAATGTTGGCTTAAACGTAACTTCCTCAGTAAAGGGTCTGGACCTCACAAACTAAGTTAAATCCTTTTACCACATGCTTCCAAAACATACCTGATTTCCCTTTTATGACATTTATCACACTTCTAATGAAACATTTAATTACTGTCTTTCCTTACTCAATGAAAGCAGAGATCACTATTATCTCATTCACTGCTATACCTCAATGCCTAGCACTGTTTACAATAGTATATATATATAAATATAAATAAATAAATAAATATATATTTAATAATTAGTTTTTGGATTATCCTGAAATTGAAAATCATCTTTCTGTGGGTATTGATAATACCCCTTTAATACTGTTATTTTGGAATACTTCAGACTTGTAAATGATATTTAGATCATGCTAGCTATAATAAAGCATAATAAATATACAAAATGTCCAATAAATATTCTTTAAAAAGACATATAAAATGATTACATGCTAATTTAGAAGAAAGAAGTATCTTTTCTAGACACTCTTGGACTTTATCAATCACTATTTTTTATAATCTATTAAAAATTCTCTTCCCCATGAAAAGACAAAAAGCAGCACATAATATTTTTTGTAAAAACTCTTACTTTTATGAAGAGGAAGGGGTTTAATAAGATCTGGCTGTGCTTGAGTCATAGGTACAGGTGGTCCTTTCCCTCCAATATGATTGTTCACAACTGGATTCTGTTGTCTGCCTCTTAGTAGAGGAGACATACAGCGACGTCTTTTGGGGATCCCTTGCATATTTGGTTCTCCAGGTCGTTTATGTTTATTTTGAGGTCCAGCCACAAATTCATCTGCTTCATCTATCATCATACCCTATAACAAAAAAGAATATAATTTCCCTGGACTTACATACAGTCTTTAAGTGGCACAACAAATTCCAATCCCCATTAGAGCAACTATAAGTATGTTGATATTTATTAGTCTACCAAGAAAAGTAGCTTAATTTAATTGAATTAAGAACCGTTAAATCCACAAATGAATTACACAATGGAACATTTCAAGTTTACCTTTTTATCTAGCTTGAAGGGGTTGCCAAATGTATGCAACCTTCGAGGCTGATCAGGATCAAGTTCTCTTAGTGGAGAAGGTACTTGCTTGAGGTATTCCTGGTAATTCCCCATTTGTGCTATAGGAACACTGTGCACTTGATCTTTTCAAATAGAAGACAGCAATGACAAAAGTTACCCTCACTAAAACAACACTGTTTAATTGTCAAATAATATCTTCTTATATATATATGAATGCTACCTGGTGTTAATCTAGGAAGTCTTCACTTAGCATATATACTAAATTAGTGTGTTGTCACTATAAATATTGTAACAAAAATGAAGTCTTTTTGAGAATTTTAAAATAAAATTTAAAAGAATTGATTTTATCTTCTAAGCAAAGCAAAAATATTGCAGTTAAATTGAGTGTGCAAAATAAGCAGTATGTGTTAACATTACCATGAAAAGGAATGTCTCTTCTACTCTATTCCAATTAAGCAGAATTTAATTATAGGAAAATTTACAGAAAAGATATATCACACATAACCTTTTTATATAAAGCTATTGTTGGAATGCTGACATCAGAGATGGCCAAGAGTTAAATTCTCATCTGACTCGATTTGTAGTACATGCCACGGATACAGCTGAAGGAACTGGACATGTACTGACCAACCAAGTTAAACCACCAGATAGCAGTGTATCACAAGAAAATGATTTTGTGTGTGTGTGTGTGTGTGAATGCATGAACAAAAAGCCTTTAAAAAAGAAACTAAGCTGCTAACAAAGGTTGTCACCTCCAGGGGAAAGAATTTGGGACAACAGTGATGACAGAAAAAAATGTCAAGAATCAGGGATGACTCACTTCTTATTTCATTGGTTTGAATTTACAAAGAAAATATAATACTACTATAATAATTCTTTAAAAGCTACATTAATATATCATGGTTTTTTCAATATAAAGAAAGAAATTCACAAAAGAAATACCATTATTTAAAACCATGATCTAACCTTCATCCTGTCCTTTAAGAAATCTGCGGGTGCTCTTCAAAAGATTAGATCTCATTCTTGTTAAGTGATCCAAAAGATTCCGCCTTGGTATGTCATACGCATTTCTAAATGTCTGTGGCTTCAAATCCTGTTGAAAAACATTCCAAGGCAAAATTTATTTTTAAATATAAAATTAAAAGAGACTAAAGTCTCTAGCCTACAGTACAGGTTTGGAAATAAGACATACAAGTCTCATTAGTTTTAAATTATGATGCAATCTTAATGTACTGTTTGGGGAACCAGAAGATCAAAACTGGTAGAGAGTTCAACCAAATAAATTCACACCTTTCAAGATTTTACTATATACTCTGCCTAAGAGAAGTAAGTTATCTTATAAACAAATTTCCAAGAAACAGAGCTCTGATGTGTGAGTCACATACAATAAATTAACCCATTTTAGGTATACAGTTTGATGAATGTCAGTAAATTTACAATTGTGAAACCATCACCACAATCCAGTTTAAGAACACTTTCATCATCCCAGAAAAGTTGTTTGTGCCCATTTGTAGTCAACCTATTTTCTTCTATCCCCAGGCATCCACTGATCTACTTCCTGTCATTCACCCTACATTCTATTTTATAAATGAGATTGCTATATCAAGTATTTTCTATCTGGCTTTTTTCACAAAGGATGATGTTTTGAGATTCATCCATGTTATTAATATATCAGTAGTCTGTTCTTTTTTACTGCAATGTAGTATTCCATTCTATGGATATAGCCTATCTTTATCCATTTTCCAGTTGATGAACAGTTTCCTTTCCAGTTTTTGCCAATTATGAATAATGCGGTTACGAACATTTGCATACAAAGCCTTTATATGGACAAATATTTTCATTTCTCTCATGTAGATAGATACCTTTGAGTAGAACTGCTGGTTATATATCAAGTATAGCCATTCTAGTGGGTGGGAAGTGGGATCTCATTATAGTTTTAATTTGCATTTCCCTAATGGCCATTAAGGTACAGCAACTTTTTACGTGTGTTCGAATTCATGTATCTTATTTGGTGAAGTATCTATTCAAAGATTTTGCCCATTTTTTATATTTATTTTTTTATCACTGAGTTGTAAGAGTTCTTTATATATTTTGATACAAATGCTTTGTTCTATATATTCTCTTCTCCCAGGCTGTAGCTTGCCTGTTCATTTTACAAAGTTTCTTTTGTAGACAAAAATTTAAATTTTAATGAACTTTAATTTATCAAGTTTTGTGTGTGTGTGTGTGCTTTTTGTGTTATATTTGAGAAATCTTTGATGATCCCTGACCCAACATTGTAAAGACATTCTCCTGTTTTCTTCTAGAAGTTCATAGTTTCCGTTTTTACATTTAAGACCATGAGCAGTTCAAGCAATATGAGATAATGGTCCAGTTTATTATTTGAATATGGTTATCCAATTGTTCCAGCACTATTTTCTGAAGAGATTGTGTTCTTACCCACTGAATTATTTTGGCACCTCTGTTAAAAAAAATTGACTACATGTGTGAGGGTCTACTTCTAGACTCTCTTCTGTTCTACTGATCTATCTGTTTACTCGTATACCAACAACACAACATGCTGATGATCACTAAAATTTCACAGTAAGTTTAGACAGTACAAGTATTCTAATTTTATTATTTTGCAAAACTGTTTCAGCTATTCTAGGACCTTTAAATTTCCATATAAATTTTAGATCAGCTTATCTGTTTCTACCAAAAAGGCTACTGGCATGAAGATCTTTTTAATAATGAGTATTCATAAAGCATTTTAGGACCATGCTATGTATCCAAGGTCATCAGTATAAGTACCAAACTGCAGTGAACTGTAAGACTGGCTAAGTAACTTCAGGCAATCTTTAAGCCTATTTTCTTTCTTGCCTTTTTTTCTTTTCTTAAGTAATCTCTTTATCCAAATGGGGCATGCTCTACCAACTGAGTGAGCGAGGCACCCCATCTGTTTTCTCATCTATAAAATGAATGGGTTGGTTTACTCATCAGTCCACCTATTATTCATCCTTCAGCATGCACAATGTTTTAATTCTAAAACTCACTGATTCAATAATAGTATTAACAATCATTATTCTTCAGAGGTATAGAAGTACTTCTGAAGTTTGGACAAACTAAGTTATCAGTTAATGGAAAACCTGATTTATTTAACAACACAACAGAATGTAACTAGAGCAGTACTAAATTCACACAACTATTACCTTATTGAGCAAAGCAACTTGGAACCCAGTGTATTCTTTCATGTTAAGATCTAGCAGTCTGTGAGGAACATCCTCTGAAATTCCCTGGAGCAACTGTTGAAAATCTTTCCTATATGCCATTGATAAACCATGTGATCGGCTTCGGACTTTAATTCCAGTTTCCTGTACTACTTTTTTGCCTACAGATCCGATGACTCGATCAGATTCTATCTTGGCCTAAAGTAAAAATAAATAAGATTTAGTCTTGACATAATCTAAATTAGTAAATTAAATACTAATAGTTATGGACTTCTATAGATTAAGTATTTATTTATGTTCTGAAAAGTATGTACATAAATTCAAGTAGTTCACGTCAAGTTCTTGGTAAGCTAAAGTTTAAATAAAAAATGTCTTATAGTTTTAAATCATTAAATTGTAACCTTTTGAAGCAGAGCAAACAAAAACAACTTCAACTTATTTTTATGTACTAATACCCCACACTTAAACCATGACATGTAAGTGCACCCTAAATAAAAATACAGATTTCCAATTCAGAGGTCATATATAATTAGAAAAAAAAATCTCATCAGTATTTACTTAAAGACACTATTATTAGCATATAACTAAATGTCCATAGGTATAACAAAAATGATGTAGCAATATTTTGACTCTACCCAACCTACATCTCAATTAAAGTACTACAAATATAAAATAAAGCAGTTAAAATACAGATGGCAGAAGTACTGGAAAAATAATGTATTTTATATGGTATTAATATCTTGGCAGTCTAACTATATACTGCTTGACTACCAGAGTATCTATTAATGTGACTTCCGCTCAAAATGACAAAATTCAGTGTTTTTTCACAAATATTTCAAAAGAAACTCCCATTTTTGAAAGGAAAAAAACTACAGGTTTTAAAACATAAAGCAAAAGAAACTGATTTTTGTCTAAGTTAGAAACAACTTTCTAACACAAATTTCTCAAAAGAAAACATGCATGTTCACAGGGAGAAAGTCTAGGACCGTAATAATGAAGCCATTTCCATAAACTAGGAATTATTATTTCAAATTAACATTCCAAAACACAGCATACCATGTACTTGAGACTGAATTATGTTAATATATGATATACGTGGCTTTAAAACGTGATATATTAATACAACGTAATTCCATTAGGACCATCAGAACTAACATCTGGCCTGTTAAGCATCTTAGACAAAACAATTTAAAATACTTAATGGCTCTATTTCTTAACATTACCTGTTGACTCAATTTTTTGAGGTATGAAATGACACTGTAACTAAGTCCATATTCCATACTATCTGCTATTAGGTTAGGTGCTCCCATCATTCTAACAGCTTTCTTCAAAGGCTATATAGGAAAAGAGAAGACATCACTCAATCCCAAGCTTGTCAAAAAGGTAAGACTACATGTATTGTCAGTTTTGAAGATTTCCTCAAAAATTTTTCTTCTTTTTTTTTTTTAATACGAGAGTAACATAATCATATTTGTATTTCAGTAAAATGTTTGCCAGTGGTACGAAATGTAGCCTGAAATACTTAAAAAGGATTAGAGGCTATATTTTAATAATACCCGGGACAAGAAACATAAAGTCCTAGACTCCTTACTATCATTGGAGATACTAAGTTTGGAAAAAATGGGCAGGAGACTTATCACAGAGGAAGATTTGACAGAAATTAAGAAATGAAAAGGAGGCAAGAAAAATGGGAGATTTCTACCTTGGGTAACTGTGTGGGTTATGGCTCAAACATTCACTAGCTTTGTGACCCTGGACAAGGTTATATAGCCTCTCTGGGTCTAAAGTTTCTCATTTGAAAAGGACAATAGTATCTACTTCATAGGGTTGTCATGGGATTAAATGAATTAATACATGTAAATCACATATAGAAGCATCTGGTACACAGTAGGCATTCAGTAAGTGTTAATCATTATTAGCTGAACTGAAAAAATAGAAACAAGCTCTGAAGGAAAAACCAGTCTAGTATTTACTGTGGATGTGGTATAGTGAAATAATTTTCAACTGTTAAGGAGATCCTACCACTTGTGCAATGAAAATGTCACTAGCAGGACAGTCTAGTATGTGTGAGTGGGATGCAGTCAGAAAAGGATGGTAGCCAGGTTGCCTGGGTGGCTCAGTTAAGCATCTGTCTTCAGCTCAGGTCACGATCCTGGGGCCCCGCATCGGGCTCAGTGGGAAGCCTGCTTCTCCCTCTCCCACTACCCCCCTGCTTGTGTTCCCCATCTCACTGTGTCTCTCTCTGTCAAATAAATAAATAAAATCTTAAAAAAAATTTTTTTTTAATTAAAAAGAAAAAGAGAAAAGGATGATAGCCATTCACTGATATCAGAAAGTGAATAAACACTGGTGTCAAACTAGAGTCAAATCCCATCTCTGATATTTAAAATCCGTGTAGCTTTGTCTAAATCCTACAGGTTGCTATAATGACTAACGTAAATTAGTCAACATATATGAGTTCATATTCAGTGTTTCTTCCTTTTCACTCTTACATGGCAGACACTATGTGCAAGACACACAACTTATCTCTTACAACTCTAAAATATGATTTTTTTAAGATTTTATTTATTTATTTGACACAGAGAGAGATCACAAGTAGGCAGAGAGGCAGGCAGAGAGAGAGGAGGAAGCAGGCTCCCCACTGGGCAAAGAGCCCGATGCAGGACTCGATCCCAGGACCCTGAAATCATGACCTAAGCCGAAGGCAGAGACTTAACCCACTGAGGCATCCAGGCGCCCCTAAAATATGATTTTCGAAGTTCAAGAAATTAATGCTCATAGTAGAGACCATTTAGAAAGATTAGTTACTGTCAAATACTATAGCATTCCTGCACTAAAAGTAAAAGTAATGTTTAAAAGTGCTTTTAAGGGCGCCTGGGTGGCTCAGCGTTTTAAAGCCTCTGCCTTCGGCTCAGGTCATGATCTCAGGGTCCTGGGATCGAGGCCCGCATCGGGCTCTCTGCTCGGCAGGGAGCCTGCTTCCTCCTCTTTCTCTGCCTGCCTCTCTGCCTACTTGTGATCTCTCTCTCTCTGTCAAATAAATAAATAAAATCTTTAAAAAAAATAAAATAAAATAAAATAAAATAAAATAAAATAAAAGTGCTTTTAACATTGGTCTCCTTAAGAAGTTACTTTTCATACAATAAATAATGTATTTAATAATATATACATTATTGGTCTTATCTACCATGATACACAAGGTTTTAAGTACAGGTGACCTCTGAACAACATAAGGGTTAAAAGTGCCGACCGACCCCACACAATCGAAAATCTGTGTATAACTTTTGACTCCCCCAAATCTTAATGCCTGCTACTGACTGGAAGCCTAATAACGTCATCAATTTTTGTATGTAGTATGTATTATATGTATACTATATTCTCACGATAACCTAGGTTTTCCTTGATAATTTTTTTTTTAAGTATTTCAGGCTACATGGTACATATGCGAGTTTTCCAAACTGCCACAAATCTCAAAAAAATCTTCCTTTATATTTATCGGAAAAAATCCACATGTAAGTGAACCCATGCACTTCAAACCTGTTGTTCAAGGGTCAACTGTAATCACAAAGTCATGGTTCTAAAAATGTATGATTCTCTGAGAATATATACTTATCTACCTAAAAACATGTTTCTGGAGACAAAGGGCATAAGACAACAAAAACCCTTATTCTGTACCCTTAAAGAAAAACAGTTATAAAACTGCAATTTAACAAGGGAGTACAACTGGAGCTACCTAAAAGCCAAGCTGCCTGGGATTAAATTCTAGTCTCCCACACATTAGCTACGTAGCCTTGAACAAATTATTTAATTGGTTTGGTTACTACATAAATTAAATGAGGTTAATAGAACATTGTATCAAAAACTAATGATTACTATATGTTGGCTAACAATTTAAATAAAAAAAGAAAAGAAAAATCAAATGAGGTTAATACATGTAAAATGCTTAGCATATCAGGCCTAATGTACACATTACATATATGTTCTCATGATCATTATCATTGTCATTATTATGCAAATTGCTGAGACCTTTCTTTCCCATTACATCTATATTGGTCATCTGAACACTCAATTTTCATGACATTTGTATATTCTGTACATTCTGTAATAGTAACAGTAAGTTTTAATACGTATATTAAACCATAAGCATAATGTCAAATTTTAAAACAAGTTTTATTTTTAACAATAACATTCTTACCCCAAGATAGTAGGGAGGCATTGTCTTCAAATAACTTTCAAACGACTGTCTCCATTTCAATGTTGGTTTTGCTTTATGTACTTTAAACAAGTCATCTATAAATGTATAACGTGAACAAACTATCATCATCCATTGTTTTCATACATGAAAAGCAAGTCAAATACATTTCATTTTTAAGGTCAGCTTTCTTCTTTGTAAGAGAGTAACATCAGACATCAAGTTTTTAACAAAATTAAAAGGGGCACAATTTTTAGTTCTGCCATTTTGAGTAGTAATACCATTTTAAACATAAAAAGATGCCAATCATGTATTTCATATAATATTTCATGTAAAAAGGCAGAATCAGAAAAGACACAAGAAAATCTATACACTATCTACACTTAGACATAAAATAGATTTGAGGACAGAAGCAAAGTGTGCACAACGCTTTCTATAAAATATACCTAATATTTTGACTATAACTTTTAAATCTGATGTGGTTCCATGGAGAGAAAGAAGTCTTCTCCAATAGCACTGCTCAAAAATTACAGCCAGAGGGTCCCCAGAAACTAACTTTAGGCTTTTATTACACAGTTTTGGAATAAATTCATTCATTTAGAAAAATATTTGCCAAATGAAAATTAAAGTACAGGTAAATTCTTAGACAGAAAATACACTCAGATTTATAAATATGTGCTTCTACAAAATATCTTGTTTACCAAATACAAAGCCTGTATTACCAAATCGAACCATGTAAGAAATTAACTTGCAGAAAACTTAGAATATTTAAAATTTAAAACACAGTATCTTCAATAGTTTATAGAATCAAAGGTGTTTTGATAATGACTTTTAATTTACCACAGACATACAAAGGTTGCTATAAAACCACCTTAGATGGTTCAATATTTAGATAGGTTCAATATTTCAGAGTATTAAAAACAGTTCCATTAATTTCCACAAGACACGAGAACTTACAAAGAGATGTTCCCAAACTTTGTTTTGAGGAAAATCTGTATGTATGCTGAGCCACAGCAAATGGAATAAGAATGACTTACCTAAAAGGGGAAGGAGGACTGGGTAATTGTAAGGCATCACAAATAAGTTGACACAGTTCAGTGCTGTACTGGCTTTCAAGTAACCAAAGGGATGACCAAGTTCACTATATTTTGCACTATTGCTCACATAAACCTGTTAAAAGGGAGTGGTTAAGACTTCATATTTAAAGACCTTTACAAAATGTTTTATAAATCACTGATTCAATATAACTTTTTAAAAGAACATCCAACTTTTAAGTCACTACAGTTTTTCGGCTCACCTGCCAACATGTTTGAGGAGATTTCCTTTCCAGGATAAACTGAGTCAGTGGTGAAGGTTCCAACTCATATTTGTCAAAAGGCAATTTGTCAATAACCATTGGTTCACAGTCTGTACAGGAAAACTTCACTACAGGATGAGACGTACGAGGTGGCTAGAGGGGAAAGTCTTATTATTACTATTTACACAAAATACCAGAAACAAACTGATTTTCAGTATCCCTTACTATCAAAATTTACTCAGTTCTTCAATTTTGCTAGTTAAAGAGTTTAATTTACTACTGAAAGCACTATTAAAGCTGAAAGAAAATACTTAAAAATATAATGCTTAAATTTTACATTCACAAGAAAAAGACATTTTAAAAATGTAAACAGAATAAAAATCTTTTTAGATCTTAAAACTTATCAGAAAAGTGCAAAATTCTGGAATTAAGTAAGTACCCTGTGCTCGCTTCAGCAGCACATATACTAAAACTAGAATTAAGTAAGTACCCATTAATCGTTACATCTAAGAAATAACTAAAGTACAGAAACCTTCCTAAGTTCTCAATTGTGGCAATTTAATTTCTTGTATGGAGTAGTAGCTTCCAAACTGATTACATGCCTTGTTTAGTAAAAGTTTTTGAATATACAATATTAGGACATACATACATTTACTTATAAATTATTTCTAAATTAATTTACAGGTATATAATAAAATATATACCAAAATAATATTAAAAATAGGAGAAAAATATAAACATAAATAGAAGTTCTAATGTTTTCCTTTGGTAAAGGAAAGGATATATGTGGTATACACATACTACTTTGGACAACCTCATCTAAAGATACAAAAAACACAATACTTTAAGGGGGAGAAAAAAGCCATGTTATTCCATTCCCTGCCCCCCCCCATAGTCTCCTTCCTAAAAATCTCACTGACTGAAGACTGATGAAGGAAACATGAGCTATAATTTGAAATTTTACTGCTATAAAAGGCTCTTATTACTCCATTACTACCTATACCCTCGTGGCTCCCAAATCCAGTGTTGGGACCAAATCTCTCTCACTTCTCTTATGTTCGAACTGTCTGCTAGACAGAACCAGAATCTTCTTTAAGTCCCTCAAACACAATATTATGCAATTCATTATTTCTCCCCCAAACTACAAAACTTGTTTTAAAAACCTAGGTGTTGGGGCACCTGGGTAGCTCAGTCTGTTAAGCATCTGCCTTTGGCTCAGGTCAAGATCTCAGAGTTCTGGGATGGAGCCCCGCATCAGGCTCCCTGCTCAGCGGGAAGTCTGCTTCTCCCTCTGCCTTCACCCTGCTAGTTCTCTCTCTCTCAAATTAAAAAAAAATCTTTAAAAACAAAAACAACCTATATGTTATCCTTAATATCTCCTCCTTATCCTCATTATTTAACTGTCACAAAGAACTAGATAAAATCCCACAAATTCTAAGCCACTAGGCAGAACACATAAACTTGGCAGGTGCTCAGTATTTAGTTACAGTCTTCTGTCAATAAATTCTCATCTATCTAAAAATTTCTATCTTCTTTTTCTTAGTACTCTAATTTATGCCTTCATCATTTCTCAGACTAGACTTAGACTAGTAAAACTGCTTATTTTTAATTAACCTCTCTAATTAGCTTCCTCCAATCAATCCCATAGCCATGAAATATAAATACGATCATGTAATTTCCTTATCTAAAGTTATTTGGTAAAAGTAGCAACCAATCACCTAAAAATAGGACCCAGACTACTCTTTTCTTTGAATACATACAAAGAGCCTTGATGATCTGGTCCCTATTGCCTTTCAACCACCACACCATGTACACCCTGTGCTCCAGCCATGCCAAACCACTTCCAGTTACCCAAGCAGATCAGCATCTTTTCATGTCCCTGGTTTCACGTTATTTCTGGCTGCTCTATTATTTTTTCCCTTGCATATTACAAACAAGCAAAGTCTGAACTGGCAAGTAGGACATCTAAGAGATTTCCTCCCTGACACCCTTTCTTGCCCTGTACTCCAAATACATACCAGGCAATTTAGGCACCACCTCCTCTGGGCTCTGCTCCATGCACCTAGTACAGTTAGCACACTGTTCTGTATTATGTTTACAAGTTTGACCTTCCTGTGGAATGGTTAAGATTCCAGAAGGTAAGCACTATGTTTTACTCATCTTGTGCTCCTGTATCTCACATGCACCTGATACCTATCTTACTGAAACAGTCCATGAAACTCACTTATATTTTTGAATGAAAATATTGAGATCCAAGAGGAAAAATGTGTGCTAGCAGAGGAAGATGTCTTCTAAAACTTGGCAAAGAAAATTTTGCATTTATTACTTCATTTAATCCCCCAAACAATCCCACGAGATAGCGGTTATCTCCATTTAACCGATGGGAAATTGAGTGGAGAAGATAACTGACCAAAACACAGCTAATAACTGGTGGGGCCCATGATTTAAATTCAGAACCAGTCTCTTAACAAATCACATTTAATTTCAGTATCAATACATCTTATTCGAATACTATTATTTATAAAAATTTCATTTCCCTCTAATATCCTTCAGTTAATTTTGCCCGTTCTTTCCAATACTCTTTCTTATGATTCTCTTTTCCATCATCTTAATTCATCCTCTTAAAATCTCTTACATGAATCCTAGCAATAGCCCTCTAGATAACCTGCTTACTACCATCCAACTCATCTCCTAATTCTGCTGCAGATGAAAACCACCAGATTAAATTTCCTAAAGCAGCACTCTTAAAAACACCTTCACTTATTCTGTGAACCCCACCGCAGTGAGAAAAGCTCAAATTCCTTAGCCTTGCATTTGAAGTCATGAGCCATTTGGTTTATTTAATACTCTCAATGTCCCACACATGTATTATGATCCACCTATACTCAGCTATTTCTCATTCCTCTAAATACACCTTGTTCTTTTTGACTTCCATACTTTTTTTTTAAAAGATTTTATTTATTTATTTGACAGAGAAACAGAGAGCACAAGCAGGAGGAGCGGCAGGCGGAGGGAAAGGGAGAAATAGGCTTCTCACTGAGCAGGGAGCCCAATAGGGCACTCAATGCCAGGATCCCAGGACCACCACCAGAGCCAAAAGCAGACGCCTAACTGACTGAGTCACCCAGGCGCCCTCATACTGTTTTCCTCCCCCAACTGAAATCCTACCCACACTTCAAAATCTAACAATTTGCAATAGACCACTAGAGCAATATTAACAGATAATGCTTGTGACACTGGTTTCGGATTTCTTTCTATTAGGACTCAACAAGTACTATACATACTCCAATAGGTGTTAAAATAGAATAAATAACCAACAAGACAATATTTCATATAAATATGGTATCTGTTCTATGAAAGTTGAAAGGGCTCCAGAAGAGAAAGTAAAATGACTAAAGAAATTAAGAGCTTCTCTATAAAGGCCAGATTTTAAAACTTTGATGACGATTCAATAAGAAAAAAAAAGAAAAGGAATAAAAAAAATTCTTATAAAGCTTAATTTCATGTATCACTTCACTAAATCCCTAATAAATAGAGACAATATTGCTTTATAGACCTTGTATAGAATAAAAGTAAATATTGCCCTGAAGAGTTGATATAGGTTTAAAGTTTAAAGGTTTCAACTTGTGCACTACAGGTGGAAATGCAAACTGGTGCAGCCACTATGGAAAGCAGTATGGAGGTTTCTCAAAAGTTCAAAATAGACCTCATCTACCATCCAGTAATCACATGGGTATTTACCCAAAGAATACAAAAACACTAATTCTAAGGGATAACATGCACCCCCTCTATGTTTATAGCAGCATTATTTACAACAGCCAAGATACAGAAGCAGCCCAAGTGTACATATGTATATGTACATATACACGGTATATGTGTATTATAATGGAATATTATTCAGCCATAAAGAATGAAATCTTGCCATTTGAATAACATGGATGTAGGTAGAGTGAATGCTGAGCAAAGTAAGTCATTCAGAGAAAGACCACATGATTTCACCCATATGTAGAATTTAAGAAACAAAACAAATGAACAAAGGGGAAAATAAGAGAAAAAGAGAAAGAAATCAAGAAATACTCTTAACTACAGAGAACACACTGATGGTTACCAGAGGTGAGGTGGGTGAGGGGATGGGTGAAATGTGATGGGGATTAAGGAGTGCAGTTTTGTGATGAGCACTGGGTGTTGTATGTTGAATCACTATATCCTATACCTGAAACTAATATAATACCATATGTTTACTGGAATTAAAATGAAAACTTACAAAAATAATAAAGAAAATAGGTTTCAGAAAGGTTTCAGTTTAATTAAAAAATGATATTTGCATGAAACTGTGTTAAAACTGCTTCATGATCTCTGAAATACAACTGTTATCTTCTAAGGGTAATAGCAAAAGAACTACTAATATGTTCTCCCACAAAGTATCCCTAGATATTAGATACTAGGAAAAAAGCTCAGATATTAGGAATAAAAGCTATTCTGAAAAAAGTGAATTAATATCATTGACTAGATATTAATTTGTATAAATTTACCTTATTACTATAAGAACCATAGAGTGTGGGGGACCTGGGTGGCTCAGTGGGTTAAGCCCCTGCCTTCGGCTCAGGTCATGATCCCAGAGTCCTGGGATTGAGCCCCACTTCGGGCTCTCTGCTCAGCGGAGAACCTGCTTCCCCCTCTCTCTCCCTGCCTCTCTGCCTACTTGTAATCTCTCTCTCTCTGTGTCAAATAAATAAATAAAATCTTTTAAAAAATATTAAAAAAAAAAAAGGACCATAGAGTGAATACTGATCATTCACGATCATTCAATAAACCTCAAAATTTCTAAAAATAATTCATATAAACAAGACCAGAAAGTCATTTCTACTTAAAACTTCCAGAATGAAGACACTGGACACAACCTAAAACCATGAAAGTCAATATGAATTTCTAAGACTACATCCTTAAAGATTACAAACAATTGGAATTATTTTTCTAAACTTACATTTAAATTCTAAATTGTGTCCTACAGACAAATCCTTACATTACATTTTTATAGACCAAAAAGAAACTCTTCTTACATTATGATTCTGTACCCAGATGCCAATAATAAAAACATAAGCATAGTATTAAATTCTAAAGGAAACTGACACCTTTTTTCTATTACTTCATAATGAACAATACAGTATACTAAAGCACATAATAGCTTACCATAACACTTTGAACATCTCATTCCTGTAAATTAGCCACATATTTGATAGCAGTACTTAAAACTACTATGAGAAGCAGTTACATGGTTACTATTACAAAGTCACAGTCATTTTGGTACTTACTAGAGTTGGAGAATTTTGGTCTGGCCAAAAAGATTCTGGAACAGGCCAATGACCTATAGGAACCCCAGTTTTAGGATTTGGTCTGACGTATATGAGTTTGTGACAGCTATGCCAAGGCTGCGAACCAAAAGGTCTTGATATATCCGGCTGCCCATCTGTCGCAAATAAATTAAGACAAAGAACGTATCATTAAGGAAAAAACATAAAAAGTTAAATTATATCCATATTACTTAATCTAATTTAATAAAAATTTAATTTAATAAAAATTTAGTAAAAATGTCCGAATACTTGCTCAATTCTGAATTTTTCTATTTCTTTTGAATGGTTCTACTATATCATGACTACTTAACATTTAGATTAAATCTCACTAAATAGGAAAGTCTATAAATTCCAACTATGAACTCAACAGTTGAAAGTTGAATCCCACAGTGTCCTTTGCTTGCCCATTCAGAATAGGTAATACCTACTTTATGGTAACTACCTGTTTTTGTTTTGGGTTTTTTTTTTAACTTTTTTTTTTGACAGAGAGAGAGAGATCACAAGTAGGCAGAGAGAAAGGCAGAGAGAGAGAGAGAAGTAGGCTCCCCACTGAGCAGAGAGCCCGATGTGAGGCTCGATCCCAGGACCCTGAGATCATGACCTGAGCCAAAGGCAGAGGCTTAACCCACTGAGCCACCCAGGCGCCCCTGGTAGATACTTAAGGAATGATACGTTTTCCCTATTAGATGATAGTGGCAAAAACCCAATCTCTTCATCATCTTACTTGGCTAAATAAATACTAGGTAAGTATTGCTAAATGAAGATTTCTTTAAAATAATTTTTAACTAAAGCCTAACTGACTAAAAAAAATTAATATGAAAATCCAAGTTCAAGGCATCTATCTTCAATCTAAAATAATTCTAGCAAAATAGCAACTCTCTTCAACAGTTTAGTAAACATTTACTTGATGCCTAACTTTAAGCCAAACATTAAAATAATTTAAAAATAAACACATTCCATGTCTAAGATTCAATTAAAGAGAAAGCTTTTTTAAAAACACTCGGTGACACAATTTATATAACTTTACCATTTTCTGCTCCTTCCCTATTATCCCCCTCTAAGAATATCCAGTTTTTCTATCCTTATGACCTTTTTCTTCTCCCAATTACCCACTCTAGTGGATCACCTCTGCCAAGTGTCATTAATGACTTTGTAATTCTTGTTATAAGCTATGTCATACAATACAGAGGATCTCAGATGTAAGCTGTTGGTCTAGTGTAACCCCTTATATCCTCCAGCTAATATAAATAGTTCACGATTACAGATTATTAAAATAAAGTCAGGTGGGACTTAACTAGAATAGAATCCAACTTAATGGCAAAGCCTGGTTCCTCTTTTTTGTAACCACATAAACCATTTATTTGTTTTTGACCACTCCGATCCTTAGGAAAAAATGCAGCTAAGGAATTAAACACCTAGGATTTAACACTCTTATGCATTAAGGGACATAGGATAGGCACATATGCTGGAGAGAGGCAAAGTGGCCTTATTAAAAAGGAAATAGGAGGCTGCTAATCTATAAATGCCTAATAAGGTTTTTGGCCCCTATAAAATTTCAGGCTATGAACAATCAGTATAAAAAAGTGGTGCTAGTGAACCACTATCAGTTTATCTTCACTTTCCTGTTTAATCTTCCCTCTCTACCAACAGCCATTTTGTCATCTTAATAATTTGGCCTTATCAATCTTAAAGCGAAATCATACTAATTTTTCAGTCATAGTTCAATGATAAAGTTTAGAGTGTCTATAAGAAAAGTACAATAATACCTTCTACAGGTGAAGGATCTGGTCCTGCTTTTTCAAAGTTTATTACCACCCCACTTTGCACTTTCTGCACCAAGGACTCCAAACACTGATTAAGCATTCTTGGAGAACACACAGAGTATGAGCGGCCTGAGACAAAAAGAATAAAGTTAGTTACAGAAATTTCTACCTTTAGCAAGCCAAAACCATAGTTGGGTTTCTGACACTATTAACAAAAGTTCAATGGCAAAGTTTGACTTTATTTCATTATCTTATAGAAAAGGGAATAAAAATAGTTATTTTTAATCAACCAACAATTCCATTTTATGATAGTATGTACAATTTTTCTTCTAAATGTAGATATACAGAAAACAGAAATTTGGTCTGAACAATAATGAAAAAATCACCTTACATATATACTTATATATGTATATTATATATGTATATTATGTAAAATATAACTTAAAATACATATATACAATTATCTCCAACTATTACCCAATATAGTTTCTTTAATATGCATATATAACATCTAATAACTAATCTTCAAAATATAACTCCTGATTAATGAAAGTATTCTCACTACAAGTAATGCTAAGCACATGGCAGATACTCAATTATTTAATTGGCCTGCTGGAAATTACTGCATTATTTGACATTATTTGCACTTTAACATAGATGGTGGCATGTGCTTTTCCTGAATTTCTTTTGGCTTGCATATTTGGGAATTAACCTATCTTAAATGAATTTTCCTTTTGTATATTTTAACCTATAGGATTTTTAGTACAGAGTATTAAAATGCTAGTGGTTAAAAAAACATACTAGTGAAAAGATCTCTTAAACAGGGATTTTTTGGGCGCCTGGGTGGCTCAGTGGGTTAAAGCCGCTGCCTTCGGCTCAGGTCATGATCCCAGGGTCCTGGGATCGAGGCCCACATCGGGCTCTCTGCTCAGCAGGGAGCCTGCTTCCTCCTCTCTCCTCTCTCTCTGCCTGCCTCTCTGCCTACTTGTGGTCCCTCTCTCTCTGTCAAATGAATAGATAAAAAAAAAAATTAAAAAAAAAAAAAAAAAACAGGGATTTTTCATAAATGTATCTAGACTTGTGCTGTCCCATACTATAACCACTGACCACATATGGCTATTGAGAACTTGCGATATGGCTAGTCCAAATTGAGATGTATAGTAACTATAAAATATATAACTGATTTTATAACATTAATACAAAAAAGTAAACTATTGCAATAATTTTTAAATGTCAGTTTCATGTTGAAATACTTTGTACTTACTGACTTAAAAGATACTGAAGTAAATTTCACCTTTTTAATGTGACTACTATGATAACAATAATTACATATGTAACTTGTATATTTCTATCACAGGCGCTGATCCAAACCAATGTTGAGAACTTTCACAACTAAGACAGTCTAATCAAACATCTTACAATGTTATTTGCAATAAGCTCAATATGGAAAAGTCTGACATTTTTTTCTGATTCCACCATTTCCAAACACAGCTATATATCATTATGTTTGACATATCAAATTACTCCTATCAGTTTATACCTGACATGTGATTTGTTAAAGGCTACTCAGAACAGAAAACATTAGGCAGTAGTGTGATTCAAATCGACAGAGTCAGCTATACTTAGAAAAACCAGTATCAGGGCGCCTGGGTGGCTCAGTGGGTTAAAGCCTCTGCTTTCGGCCCAGGTCATGATCTCAGGGTCCTGGGATCGAGGCCCACATCGGGCTCTCTGCTCCGCAGGGAGCCTGCTTCCCCCTCTCTCTCTCTGCCTGCCTCTCTGCCTCCTTGTGATCTCTCTCCCGCTGTGAAATAAATAAATAAAATCTTTAAAAAAAAATAAAAAAAAATAAAAATAAAAAAAAAAAAGAAAAACCAGTATCAAATAACAAACAACTTACCTGTATACAATAACAGTAGTCGTAATCATAAAAATACCTACCAATTATTGAGTGTCTACATGCCTGGCACTATTCTAACCACTTTACCATATTAATTTATTTAATCCTAGCAACAGCTGTATGGGTTACTTTCTCCATGTTATAAATGAGAAAACTAAAGCATGGAGAGGTTAATTTATCCAAGTTAATACACCCAAGATTCAAACCTTTACAGGGTATTAGAAACTTTAATCTGGGTATACTTTATTCCCTGGAAATCATGATGTTAATTTGTAATCAGTATTTAAAACAGAATGCCTATATGGAATCACACTAATCTGAAAGCACCGATAAAATATTTTTTCTGAGTCGCAATACATACGAAGATTGATCATCTTGATACACAAAGTATTTAGATGATTATATAAAGGCTGAATTCTCTTATTTCTTGAAATTTAAGCATATTCCCAAGAAGTCATTAAAAAACAAAAATTTCAAAGTGTAAAATTGTAGCAATTCTCTCTGCTCCTCTATCCTGTGTCATCATCAATTAATTGATTAGGAAAATAGGAGTATAGGAGTTATTATCTTAGTATAAAAAAGTATTCAAAGATGCTTCATGAAAATTAAAGAAAGAGCTAATAAACTTAAGTCACTTGGCAAATAATAAAAATCCATTCTTTAGAGAGGAAAAGAGGAAATAGCAAATTTTTGCCATTTTTACAAAGTGAGCCTATATCCTATGTAATATTTCTTTTATTCCCTAGATCAAAATTCATCCCTTGTAATATACAACTCTTTGTACTGAAGCACAATTTCTACAATCACTGCTTACAAGCACACACCTTCAAGTCAAGGACCTGGGTTGCTTACTGTTATATAGAGTCCACAAAAAAATCAAACTAAATAGTGAGTCTAAAGGCAGAAGTGGAAAAAAAAAAATTTACCACAGAAGTCTACTACACCAGCATTTTAGTAAAATGGCGAAGAAGCAAAAAGGATATTTCTAGTAAGTTGAGCCACAATGCTTATAGAGGCTAAGAAAGTTAAATTTATTTACTCTAGATGTCTTACAATTCTTACCAAATGCTTTTTATCTTCAGGACTTCCACCATCATGTCAATTAGGCATGTTTTGCTTTGATATCCCTGCACCTCCTCCAAACCTGCTTCTCCCCAGTGTCCCCATCTCAGTCCATGTCACAGCCATTCACCTCCAGTATTCAGGCCAAGTGAGTCATGTCATCTAAGAATCAACCTTGACTCATTCTGCTCTCGCTGTCCTCATCCTCAGTTCTCCCTTGCATCAGACCACCTCTCACCATTCCCCCAAATCCAACACTTTAAACCAAAGTGCTATCATCGCTTACTAGCCTTTCTGCCTCTGTTAGTCTATCTGGCACCTGAAGTGATCTTTCATTAAAAGAAACAGATGTCACCTCCTATAAAAAGCCCTCCAATGGTTTCTCATCACACTTGGAAAATAAAAAATATTTATTATATCCTAAAAGGCTATTCAATAGTCGACCTTTGCCTACCGCTCAAACCCACCTATTATCTTCTACTCCTCCCTTAGAGGCTTCCTGTCGCTCACAAAAATATACAGTGTGTTCCTTCCCTTACTATTTTCTTTGCATAGATCTTTGTATAGTTTACTCCATTATTCAGATCTCTGCTCATATGTTAAGTAGACTTACTGTGGTGATCATGCCACAATATACACAAATATCAAATCATTATGCTATACACCTGCAACTAATATTGCTTTAGATCAGTTCCACCACAATAAAGACTCAGTAAACATGATATAACAATAATTTTAGAGGGATTAATATTTTTAAGACACAACTAAATATGATTAATCCCTATTAAAATAAGTGGCTTTAACTGCAAGATTAGAGATGTATAATTTATAAAAGAACAAATGTTGTTTTATTTCTTTAAACAAACATGATAATCTCCAAGGATACGGAATATAGTGATTCAAACTAGTAGAAGGATAACTTTTAGGTTCGTGGTTTAAAAAAAAAAGTCACCTCCTCCAAGACCTTCCAAGAATATTCATTCTCTGCTTCAACTTACTCTCTACACCCTTACCCGATTTCTTCCTTATAATAAGCAGCACTCTCTAAAATACTATTATTTTATCATTTTATGTCATACAGTCCAAAAAGTAACCTTTTTTTATTGTTCCTGCTGTATTTCCAGCATCAAAAACAGTTACATAGAGTAGATATTCATTAATTACCTGATAATAAAAGAAAAATCCTTACAATGACAATTGTATAATTTTTTTAGAGTATCTATAGAAAACATAACTTATTAATGATTTTGGCAACACAGGCATATTTCTTTCCAACTTTTCCTTAGTGAACATAAATTATTCTATAATGGGAAAAATAAATGTACACACACTACTCTTACCATTAAGCTAAAAAATGCACATGAATTGTTAGTAGTGATTACATATTTGGATAGTGCAATACCAGTGGATATTAGTTTTCCTGTTTTTTCTATTTTGCTAGTATTATTTTATCCTCAAAACTTTCTTTAGGAAACAGTCTTTTAAAATAATAAAAAAGAACACAGATTATTCAGATCTATGAAAAGGTGAGTGGCATTTGAACAGCTTCTCATTATTCATACAGCAAGAGCAAGAAAAGAGTCAAATAAATTACTACATCAGGAGAGATTCAGGATGTGTATTTGGGGGAGCTTCCTAATTTCTTGACCAAAGTTTCTGGGTTATTGAAAGATATTACCAAGAGTGACTTCAGAATCTTCTCCTCTGGAGATTTCCTTTCCAAGAATAAACAAAATAGCTTTAGTACACTCCTGCCCAAAGGCAAGGACATTAACCACTACATGATGTCTCGGGTTCACTGCAGACCCTCTCTGATTATACCACTCACTTCATTTCACACTCTGAATATTCTTGATCCTAGAAGACAAAAGTTATAGTATATATAGTCCCACAACTTTATCATAATTCTGAGTTCAAACTAAGTAGTACGTAATAAAAAATTTCCAAGGGAAGAGTGTAAATAAATTACAACTTCAAGGCCTTCAATCTGTTAATTAAAAACCCTAGACCTTAAAAAAAAAAAATCAGGATTTTAGCAGTGGGTCAGTCCAAGGCTGAAAACTAAAATTTTCTGAATACAAACGTGAATCTACCCACAGAAACAATGAGGACTGTCACTGAAAAATACCATCCATGCACAAGGAAACAAGGAATTGTTAACGGTGAATTTTCAAATTTAGATAGATAGTTTTTCCCTTTAAAAATATATGTATATACCTTTTTTAAATAAATTAAACTGTGAAGGAATTTTACGAGTTTACCAGAAAGTACTTCTATAAATAAAACATTTAATAATGTGAAAAATAACTTCTTAACTTATCTACTTCATATACCTGTGTAGGGTACCCTTTCTGCCTGAGAATTTTGGAAGAAAGGCACCTAAAATATTAATTAAACCTTAGATTCTCCTTTAACTTACAAGGCTGGCTATTACGGAGTCTCAATAGAGAGCACTGCCTGTGTATACAGACTAAGGCCACAGGCCCCTAACACAGGTAAAATAGTGGTATGCCAGATTTGGACATTTTAAGTAGAACCTTGGATGAGTACTAAAGTAAATTCCTTAGGTGAAAACTAAAACGCTCCATGAAAGCAAGAATACCACTGCCTATCATATTCACTACTGCAGTCTTAAAGCATGGAACAGTGCTTGATACACATAGACATTCAATACACAGCAGTATGAATTTCACCCATCTGCTGACCAATCCCACATTACAGAAGTTCTGAGTCCATTTCCATATTTATTCTCTTTTAAGAGTATTCTTATTGTTCACTTAACATAGTGACTACCTGAACTAGCTGGATAAGACCTCACTACCTGTTCCTCTAACCTACTACCTAGCTTCCTCTTTTCCTCTAGGGAAAACTGTACTTAACCAAGGAATTAATCATTACATGATTAATGGGATGACTTTCAAAATTCTGTTCATTTTTCAGACAAAATAATTTTACTGCATTCATGAACGATTGGTAATCTTTACAGATAAGGCAGAATTTTAACAACTTCAAATACCAGCACTTTTTATATGGGTAGAAAGAAATATCAGTCATTTCAGATCCACTAGTATTAAATCCCATTCAAATCAGATCATAAATACTCATCAATGCAAAACCATGTATGTCTACTAATTCCTAACAGTAATTTGTGGAACAAAAACAAACATAGAGTTTTTGAAATGCACATTTTAAAACATTGGGATAAACTCTGCCTTAAGTCACTGAATTACCGCAGCAAAGAAACTTACCGCCTGTTACTTCACACATTGGTGTGATCGCAGAGTCATCTAAAGGCACACCTGTCAACTGTTCTGTTTCTACTGACATGGTGCCAGGCAACCGCAACACTAGTGCAAAGAGTCTCTGATCCCAACGAAAAGGTTCCTTGGTCAATTCACTTCCAGGCAAAGGAGAATTAAGAGGTAAATGGAGCTGAAATTAAGGGGGGGAAAAAAAGTAAGATTCCACAGGCTGTTTTTCCCAAAAGGCCACATTAATTACACATATATTAAAACTATGTATCATCAGTCTCCTATCACTCAAAAAACACACACTTATAAAGATATGGCTAAACTAAGCACCGGAGAGATTGTTACTTCAATTTTATTAAGCTTTCACTCTAAAGACTTCAAGTGAGGGCGCCTGGGTGGCTCAGTGGGTTGAAGCCTCTGCTTTCAGCTCAGGTCATGATCTCAGCGTCCTGGGATCGAGGCCCGCATCGGGCTCTCTGCTCAGCAGGGAGCCTGCTTCCTCCTCTCCCTGTCTCTCTGCCTGCCTCTCTGCCTGCTTGTAGTCTCTCTCTCTGTGTCAAATAAATAAATAAAATCTTTAAAAAAAAAAAAAAAGACTTCAAGTGAAAAACATCTATTATTGTAATGCCTTTTAGGTTTCCATTCGACTAACCACCAGGTGCTGGACTGCTTCCAAATAAATCGTTTCATTTAATCATTAAAACAAGCCTCCAATAAATATCTTATTATTCCTATTTTCTAGATTAAAAAATGTCTCAGAAAGAATAAGTGATTTGGACTCCTGGGACCAAGTCAGTACTTTTTCTATTACACCGCAGCAGCTGCAAATGTCTCCAGTTAATAATTTTAATTAGGCTTAATTTTTTAACAAAACATATATTCCCAAAGCATCTGCATAGAAGTAAATTTTGTCACTCTAATTACATATTAAATATATTAAAGATAAAGATTCTTACCACATCTGAGTAAAGATAGAGGGCTTTTTATTTTTCTATGTGTTTTTTAATAGATGTCTTTCCCCAACCCCAACAGACCTGCTAAATTAGGATCTTGGATTCTTAAGAATCTTAGAAGACTTTGAAGTGATTCTAATGGGTACCTCTGCACCAAGCAAGTAACAGAGGACCAAGAGAATCCACACACAAATCTTAGCATAACTAAATGGGGATGACCAGAAAGAATGTATATGAAGAAGTGATGCAACAGCAGGTGCAGAGCACTGAAAGGAGAAAAGGGGAAAGGGAAGTAAAGGTTGAACTAAACCTCATCAAGCTTTTCGTTCTAGCTGCCAGTTTATGGGGACTACTGGGGACAAGGAATCAAGTTAAATACCAACACAAGAAGCAGTAAGTCAAATGCAGCAAGTGGGACATCCTACAAGACAGATGATCTGCCTTCTCCAAAAAATCAATGGCATGAAAAACGGAAGAGTGAGGGGTGCCTGGGTGGCTCAGTGGGTTAAGCCTCTGCCTTCGACTCAGGTCATGATCTCAGGGTCCTGGGATTGAGCCCCGTGTCGGGCTCTCTGCTCAGCGGAGAGCCTGCTTTCCCCTCTCTCTCTGCCTGCCTCTCTGCCTACTTGTGATCTCTCTATCAAATAAATAAATAAAATAAAATAAAAAAGGAATAAAAAGAAAAAAAGGGTAAAGGGGAGTGGGGAGGGTTGGTGGAACATTATAGAAGACAAAGAAATCAAAAGCAAAGATTTTTGAGAAAATTGAGAAAATATGGAATATACATTACTGGAATTATTAATATTTTATGTGTGATAATGACATGGTGCCCAGGAAAACAAAAAACTTCCTCACTTATATAATTCTTTAAAATAAAAATAAAGCCCAGGATTACCATACTCAGGGATTTATTTAGAGTTTTCTCTAAAATACAGAAAATACTTTAAAATCATCACTTCAAAATTAATTGCCAGAGTTTATACTGCTTTGGTCATATAGCAAACATAACTGTTGCTTATGGCCTTTCTTTCCATTTCTCACCTCAAAGAAATCTGCACTTGATAAATTAGGGATTAAAGTCATTCTACACTGACTTAAGACTCAAGTTTCTTCATGAGTTACATTAAACAATTAAAAAAAAAATCAGATTCTATTCTCAGAAGAGAATTCCTAGTGAAGCTCTGCTAAACTGGCACCCCTGTGAAAGACTCATGCCAAGAGAATATGCTGCAAGATCAAAATCAGCCAAGGTTTTGTGACCATGGCCAGGAGTCATGAGCCTTTCCTCTGGCACTGATCCTACTTAAGGCAGAAGTCAGAGGCAGTAGGATGGTATGTTGAAGAAATCTGGGCCAGGATGTTCTGTGAGGAAGGTTCTCTAACCTCAAAGGCTCCGTGACACTTGGAAAACAGCTCAGCAACTCCAAGCCCTTGCTAATATTACCACACCTTACCAGAAGATAAAGAGGAAAACACTTTTCATTATCTCCCTTACTCCAGACCAGTCACCTCTGTACCTGGGAAGCACAACCCCCGAGTGTTCGGTCATTTTCTAATATCACAAAAACATCAAAGCACAAGTAACACTGGAGGAAGAGGGTTTTGAAATGTTAAAATAGTTACTCTGGGTTATAATCAATACACGGAACTGCCTCAAAAATCCACTGGATAACAACACTGCAAAGACCTCATATATAAGCACTGGATAGGACAATGACAGATCCCAAACTGTATACACATACACACACAACTAATCAGATAATTATCTCTCTCTCTTCTCCACACTCACAGACAGGTAGACATACACACACACACACATACACATACACACACACACACACACCCCAGATAATTTAATGATAAGCATCTACAAGGGAGAAAATATACAACAAAATAACTGGCCTTTGTGGAATACCAGATCTGGAAAATACTTCAAGCAAAATAAGCAAAACAACCAAGAATTGGTCATAAGCATATTTTATATATAGTTGTATCATTTTTATAAACTTGTCAAATTTTTATTTATTTTTCTATTTATCATTTCCCCTTCCCCATATCACTACCACTACCCGCTCTCACCAACAGAGGAGGAAAAAAAAAAATCTCCTATAGCTGAAATGTACCAATAATATTGGAAGGAGCGATGATAGGTAAATAGGGACAGGAAAAAGACAAAAAGCCTGAAGGAAAAATATTCTTAAGAAGTTTCATTATTCCAAATCTAAAGTCTACAAATGAAATTCTAGCAGCGTGTTAAAATCAGAAATGGAGGTCTTTCTGAATATATGGACTTTGAGAATCAAGGCAAATTGCACATAAATCAAGAAATAAATATAAAATTAACCATTAGAAAAACATGCAAAAATATAAATAGGTAATTCTCAATACTGAAAAATGGAGAAAAAATACCTAAGGAAATCCATGACTAGATAATACAAATTAAAAATATGAGGGATATATCATTTTGTTCCCATCACATGAGCAAAATTTTAAGGGTTGACAAAAGTGATGACAAGTGTGTGTGTGTGATGAACTCTCTCTATATATTATAGCAATGGAAACTTTTCATCACTCTTATATATAATCATTTTAGAAAGCAATTTGAGGGCGCCTGGGTGGCTCAGTGGGTTAAAGCCTCTGCTTTCGGCTCAGGTCATGATCTCAGCGTCCTGGGATCGAGGCCCGCATCGGGCTCTCTGCTCAGCAGGGAGCCTGCTTCCTCCTCTCCCTGTCTCTCTGCCTGCCTCTCTGCGTACTTGTAATCTCTCTCTGTGTGTCAAATAAATAAATAAAATCTTTAAAAAAAATTTAAAAAAAAAAAAAAAAAAAGAAAGCAATTTGATAGTATCGGATAAGCTAAAGATTAGCATACACTAGGACCCAGCAATGCCATCTCTAGTTATGTATCTTAAAGAAGCTCTCATACATGTTTCCAAGAAGCCATGTAAAATAGTGTCTACAGCATTATTTGAAATAGGAACACAGGAAACAACCTAGAAGTCCAATAAGGGAATCAATAAACAAACTGTGGTCTGTTTATAAATCAGAGTTGAAATGAATAAACTCAACCTCTAAGATCCAACATGGATAGATCTCAAAACAGTATTTTTTTAATATAACATACATACAATTCATGCATGCATACATAAAAGAACATAAATCATGAATGTACAGCTTGATGAATCTCACAAGATGAATGTCCTTGTATAATCAGCATTTTTATCAAGAAACAGAAACTTCCTAATTTATGCCCCTCCAGTCATTATCCCTCTCCAATTAATCAGTTTTTCCTGATTTTGAACTTTATATAAATGGAATTATAGAATGTGGTCTCTTTGGCTTCTTCCATTTAATATTATGGGGTTGAGATTCAAACTGCTGCATATTTAAGTGTAGATCATTCATTCCCATTGCCATATAGCATGTAAGTGTAAAAGACAGAGAGGGAGAGAGAGAGAGATGAACAAAGGAATAGAGAGAGACTATGTACTGGAGTTTATCTATTTTTTTGTTGATAAGCATTTGGGTTGTTTCTAGTTTCTAGTATGAATAGTACAACTATGAAATTATAGCATGTCTTTATGAAAAACCTGAATAATGCACTTCTATTGGTATATACCCAGAAGCAAAAATGCTTGTGTCAAGTGCCTGTTAAAGTCTTCTGCCTACTTTTTTTTTTTTTAAGATTTTATTTATTTATTTGACAGAGAGAGACACAGCGAGAGAGGGAACACAAGCAGGGGGAGTGAGAGAGGGAGAAGCAGGGTTCCCGCAGAGCAGGAAGCCCGACGCGGGGCTCGATCCCAGTACACTGGGATCATGACCTGAGCCAAAAGCAGACGCTTAACGACTGAGCCACCCAGGCGCCCTTCTTCTGCCTACTTTTTAAAAAATGGAGTTACCTTTTTTTACTGATTTCAAAAATTATTAATATATTCTGGATGAGTCCCTTGTTAGATACACATACATACTACAAGTATCTTCTCCCATTTTGTGACCTCTTTTACTATTTTAGTGGTATCTTTTGAAAAACTGAATTTCTTACCTTTTCTTTTTTTAAAGATTTTATTTATTTGACAGAGAGAGAGAGAGAGAGAGAGCACAAGTAGGCAGAGCAGCAGGCAGAGGGAGAGGGATAAGCAGGCTCTCCGCCAAGCAGGGAGGGAGCCTGATTGCAGGGCTTGATCCCAGGATCCTGGGATCATGACCTGAGCCGAAGGCAGTGGCTTAACCAACTGAGCCACCCAGGTGCCCCCGAATTTCTTATCTTAATTTTTTTTCTTTCATGGCCAGTACTTTCTGTGCCCTCAAAGATCATGAAAACCTCTTCTATTTTCTTCTAAAAGTTTTACTATTTTACCACTTACATTTAAACCTGAAATTGAGTTTTTCTATGAGCCAGAAGTGGAGGTAGATTTTTTTTTCTCAAACAGATACCCAATTGACATACTATTGAAAAAAATATCTATTTTCCACTGTTCTAGAATATCACCTTTTTTCTTATATTGGGGGACAACTGCAAGTGTGAGTCTATTTGTGAATCAAAACAGTATCAGATGAAAAGAAAGCAAGATGCAAAATGACACTCATAGAAAGGCATCTGTATGCACTGTTAAACAATTACTTAATCTAGTTTTATATATGTATAACATGTACGTGTAGTAAAAGTGAGAAAAATGAACTAGCAGACCGAATTCATGATGGGGTGAGGTGGGGAAGAGGGAAGAAAGTTAACATTGAGTAGGGGAACAAAGGAAACTACAGCTTAACTATCTGCAGTGTTCTGTTTCATTTACTAAATTTTTAAAAATCTACAACAAAAAAGAACAAAATTCGGCAAATATGTAGAAATTTTGTATCATTTTCTATCCAGAATATCTGAATATGTTAATATGAAGGTAACTGTCAAAAGCAGTGTTCAAGTAGTTAACTACTAATTTTTATACAAAATCAAAGACAAGAAAACTTCATACATGCCTCAACTTAAAGTAGATTACATTATAATCACAAACCCCAAAGGTCCCACATTTTTAAGGACTCCAACAAAGAGTTCTCCTTGATCAGTTATTAAAGTATATGGCAAGAGGGCAAAATACTCCCTAAAAATTACACATGCTTCTTTTGGTCATCATTTTTTATTCACCTACCAAATATTAGGCGTGTTTAGGTCCTGGGTATTTAAAGATGCATAATAAAATGTGGTCCCACCACTCCAAGAGTTCAGAGTAAAGAGATCATGTTCCTAAAGGAATTGTTTTTAGAGGTGTGTTGGAGGATAAGCTAACCAGAAAACCACAATACTGGTTATGAAGATATTTACTGGTTTATTTCTGAACACTTGGCAGAAAAATAGTTTTATAAAACTTACTTGCAAGAAACTTTAGTGTAAGAGTATCAAATTTAAGTGTCTAAACTGATGATGCTAAAAAAAATTGGTCATTAACAACATTTATATACTAGTTACTACTCTATGGCAGACACTGCTCTAAACCACATATATATATGGCTCATATATAAAATATATATATTAATTCATTATATATTAATATATAAATTCACTGAACCCACAAAAATAAACAAATAAGACAAGCACCATACAATTCCTATTTACAAATGATAAAAACAGAGGCACAAAGAATTCCAATAATTTTCTGTAAAGTACACAGTAAACAGTAAGGAGAGAGAATTCAAACCCAGCTGGTCTGGCCCTTGATTCTGTGCTCCTAACCACTTCATTAGACTGCCTAACCACTAGTGAAAGCATATCTACATTTTTAAAAATTCAAGTGTTGAGATAACCACCTAAAAAACCTAATTTATTAAAAGGAAAAAAGAAAATTTTAATTATGAAAATAACTACTTTAAGAAGGAAATTTTAAATCATCCCTTTAAAAATCTGGTGATTTGGGCGCCTGGGTGGCTCAGTGGGTTAAAGCCTCTGCCTTCGGCTCAGGTCATGATCCCAGGGTCCTGGGATCGAGGCCCGCATCGGGCTCTCTGCTCAGCGGGGAGCCTGCTTCCTCCTCTCTCTCTCTGCCTACTTATAATCTTTCTCTGTCAAATAAATAAATAAATAATCTTTTTAAAAAAATAAAAATAAAAAATAAAAATCTGGTGATTTTAAGCCACTAATTAGTGTATTTTATAAATAATTTAGATTGTTTTATAAAACATCCTATGCTTTCCCCTAGTTACTCCTTTATCCAATGTAAAGAGGCAGTAATATATTTTCTCCCTCCTGGTGTTCTCTCCCAATTTCCAAATACATGAGTAATAATAATAAGCAAGAATAACAGCTAGGATATTGAGCATTTACTATGGGCCAAGCAAAATTCTACGAGCTTTCCATATATTTAATAACAAACCAACAGAATAGGTACTATTATTATCCCCATTTTAGAGATAAGTTGTAATATAAGATTCCATGTCAGAAGATAATATGTTCGGAGGATACATACTCAAATAATCCCTGCTATATAATCAAGTTTAGACCATGTAAGGACTGCAAATTTTAAAATTAGCTAAAGCATATGCAATTCAGTAACAGAATAATTTTCCCACAATCATGACATTATTGGTCTTTATTAGGGTCTTCATAAGACTACGCTTGGCAAAACTTCAGTCTAATGGACTTATTTATAAGCAAAGATTACTGTTTATACTAAAAAAGCTTTATTTTTACTTGTATACAATTGAAGTTCTCTATATTCAATTTTTTTTAAAGATTTTATTTATTTTAGAAAGAAGAGTGCAAACAGGGGGAGGAACAGAGGGAGAGGATGAGGAAGATAATCTCCAACAGACTCCACACTGAGCACAGAGTCTGACTCAGGGCTCGATCACAGCACCCCAAGATTCATGACCTAAGCTGAAACCAAGAATCGGGACGCTCAACCAACTGAGCCACCCAGGTGCCCCTCTATATTATTTTAAATGATTCGTTTCATTGATACCACCATTCCCGACATTTTATGTAATTATCTTAGTAGTTGACAGAAAAGGAAATATAACTCCAACTTAAATTTAGGAAAACTGTCCTATTTTTCCTTCTTTCCTTTGGAGATCTACCTTACTGTCTTTTCACCTTTGAGTCTTTCCTGAACTTCTTATTAAAAAGGAATAAAACTTATTTCTCCACAGGTATGAAAAGTAAAGGGCAGATTAGGTAGGTGATAGTCTATCATTAGGCTTGCTCAACCTTTGTTATAAAAGTGCAATTTCTCCTTCATTCAACCTGTTTGTTTTTGAATATGGTTCAAATCCTAATCATTTGTGACTGTGCTAAGAATGGACTAAGGCTCAACTTAAAGTTTAATTATTCTGTTATACACTAAGCACCTATTAAATAAAGCATGGCATTATGTCAAGACTTAATAAGGACTATACCAAGCCAAATAACATTTGAGATGTTTTAGCTAGCTCATTTTAAGAGAAACTGTTATAAAATCTTAGATAACCAGAATTCTTACACATTAACTACTTATTTTTTAGACCTGCAGAATGTAAAAAATAAAAGTCAGCAAACAGTAAAAAAAAAAGACAAAGAAATTTATTTTTAAAACATCTTTAATTCAGGAACCAAGCAGATTTCCCTGGGTATACAACCTAACCAATTCCTGGATGATGGCCACACCAGAACCAACCATGAGGGTCAAGACTGACTGATCTGTACCAACACTTAGGAGATTTCCCTTGCACTTGGATGTTGTGTCGACTGGTTCTGTTACAGAAGTAATTCAAATAGTAAGTCCTTTAATAATCATACTTCCCACCTTATGTTTTTATGACCTATTTACCTATCCCACCAGTTTGAGAGAGGGCGGGGAGAAGGATCTCATTCTTTTCTGTGTCCCACCCCCCATCATAGTATTTGTCAAATGAAATAAATGAGGTCTTTCCCATTCCCACAGCCAAAGACAAGTACAAGGGTAAGAGGGGTAGAGTGAGAGCTGCAGTCAGAGCACAAGCACCTCAGTCCTGCCAATAAAACCTGCGTTCCTCCCACCCTAAAACACATACAGATGTGGATACATACACAAAAACACAGATTCTATGGCAATGTTTGTGGTGGGTCACAAAACCAGGTAGTCTTATCTTCAAGAGCTGGGAGGATTACTCTCTTACTATATATGTACTTAATTTCTATGCCCCTTGTATGCACCCACATACAGGACACAAAGACATGAGCTGCAAAACCCAACACCTAGGGCGCCTGGGTGGCTCAGTGGGTTAAAGCCTCTGCTTTCGGCTCAGGTCATGATCTCAGCGTCCTAGGATCGAGCCCTGCATCCAGCTCTCTGCTCAGCGGGGAGCCTGCTTCCTCCTCTCCCTCTCTGCCTGCCTCTCTGCCTACTTGTAATCTCTCTCTATGTGTCAAATAAATAAATAAAATCTTTTAAAAAAACAAAACAAAACAAAAAAAACGCAACACCTAGAGCAGGAGGTGGAGAAACAAGTTTCATTCTGTATGTTGAAGCCATAACAAGTATTCGGCCTAGTTCAGCATACAGTACTCATAATGAGAATTTACATACGGACATATTTCCACTGAGGCCTACACAGACTATAACCCCCAAATTCTTGCCTTATTCAGAGATACAAAGAATATGACCATATATTATTTCTTGTAAAAATTTTTTATCTCACACACCTAACCATCACTTTTCTTTATAGTTAATACACTGGGCTAGTACCAATGAACTTGGCACAGAATCAAAGAAGTACTTAGGTCATTATTAGTCTACAGTTTTTCATTGTTACGTGAGACTTTTTTAAAAAATAAGAATGGAAATCATAAATCAAGCTACAATTCAGGAACTATTTAATGAAAGGCAACATACATGACACTGTAATTTCCTACCTTCAAGAAGATGTAAATAAATAACTGTAATATGTTATGATATGTACAAGTAACAGTATGTATGAGTACAGAAGAAATAAGTGATTATCTGGGGGATGAACCAGGGAAGGCTCACAGAAAAGCAGCATCTGAGTAAGTTAGGAAAATGAAAAGTTTACTAAGAATCTAGAACCTTTTGCAGATTAGGGGATGGCATGTGCAGAGTGAAGATCATAATCAAAAATATAGGAGGCAGGAAATAAAAAAATACCAGGATGATAAACTAAAATTCAAAGCTGCTGGCGAGTAAAGTACAAAGGAGAGAAACTGAAGATTTTAAGAAAGCCTTTAAGTATGGTTAAGATTTTAAGGGCACCTGGATGGCTCGTTCGGTTAAGCGTCGGACTCTTCATTTTGGTTCAGGTCATGATCTCAGGGTCATGAGAGACTGAGCCCCACTTTGGACTCTGAGCTCAGCAGGGAGTCTGCCTCTCCTCTCCTCTTCCCTCTGCCCCCTCCCTGCTCGTGTACTCCCTTTCTCTCTCTCTCTCTCACAAATAAATAAACCTTAAAAAAAAAAAAAGAAAAAAAAAGAATGGGTAAGGTTCTAATATGGGGGAAATAGAGGAAGAACATTTAGAGAAAGGGAGTATATGAAGGAAAAAAACCAGAAGTGTTCAGGAATTAGTAGCCTATTTTGGGTCAAATTTAGAGAAAATATAAAAGAATAACAACGAATTTTTTCTTCATCTACTAGTCATTCCTAGTCTTTTCAGTACACTAAAACAATTCCTGCATGAAGTCACCAATGATTTTTTTTTTTTTTGGTCATTGTGGTAAATGACAAGTATGAACAGTGTTCCAGGCCTAAGTCTTAACAGGCCTCACAGCTTCATTATCATGCCCTTGGGAGCCAGCTGCCTCGTAAAGAAGCTTGAACTTGACCAGTGACTGATCAGACATCGTATGGAGACAGAAGCCACAGGGAGAAGCAGCAAAGTGCCCAGGCAACAGTGAGCACCAAAGCCCCTGACTTATAAAAAAGGTCATCTTCAACGTTCCAGCCCCAGTTAAACACCCAGCTGAATGAACTCGACCCACAGAATCTTGAGAAATAATAAACTGATTTTAAGCCTCTAAGATTTATGATGATATGTTACACAGAAATAGATAATGGTGCCATTAAATCTAGTGGAGATTTTTCAGTTAGCTTCCCAGCAGCATTCAAACTATTTACCACTCTTAAGACACTCCTCCTTTAGCTTTCACACTGGAATATTCTCATGGTTTTCCTCCTCTTCTCTGGCTGCTCTGTCTTCTACCCTCAACACACAACCCAGACTCAACCTTCAATACCATTAACTGCTACAGATCCTCAAGGCTTAGTTTTAAGTCTTGGCCAATCTATATTTTAAACCCTCAACCCCTGCCCACAGCTTCATTTACTATCTATACTCAGATAATATTAAACATTTTTATATATCCAGCCTAGATCTTTCTTCTGAGCATTGTTCTGCCTGACATTTCCCTTGAATGGCTCAAAGGCACCTTAAATTCAACATCCAAAATTGAAGTCATGATTTTCCTCCACCCAAAATGATACTACTTCAACATTTCCTAGCTCAGTGAATGGTACCATAACCTCTCCAGTATTGCAGGAAGCCATATCCCTCTTCCTTATTATACCCCCCAAATGTAATATAATGTATGTCAGCAAATTTGGTTGATTTAACCTTTCAAATATCTCTTAAAATGACTACTTCTCTATCATCACCAAGCTCCTCAGCCAAGCTATTAGCAGAACTAACGCAACAATGTCTAACTGGTCTTCCAACATCCATTTGTCTTCCCCTCCTCCACCCAGTATGGCCAAATAAAACCCTTGGATGGCCTCCTATTGCTTTTATATTAATAACAACATGACTTGGCATTGCTTCAAATCCCTTATGTGGTCAAGCCAACCTTCTTTTCCATTTTATACAATGATCCCTTTTCTTTTATGCACTAAGTCACATTAACTTTTTTCTAGTCTTCTCAAAACATACTCCCTTTGGAGGGGCGCCTGGGTGGCTTAGTTGATTAAGTGTCTGCTTTCTGCATGATCTCAGGGTCCTGGGATCGAGTCCACCATGGGCTCCCTGCTCAGCAGGAAGTCTGCTTCTCTCTCTCCCTCTGCCTCTCCCCCTGCTTGTGCACTTTCTCTCTGTCAAGTAAATAAATAAATCTTAAAAAAAAAAAAAAACTCCCAATGGGAAGAGTCTTCACATAGTCTGATATCACATTTCCCATTTTTTGTGTAGTAAATCTTACTCATTTCTTCAGATCTTAGCTTTCCCTGAGCTCCTTGACTAAATCTAGGGTGCCCTTATTGTACGCTCTTATAGCACATATTCCTCCTGCTGCAGGATGTATGATACTTGCAATTTTACTTTTATCTATGTGATATTTTTATTAGTTTGTCTTCTCAAGTAGACCAATGGTGGTAGAGCTCCCGTTTGTTTTTACTCCCCATTTGATCCTCAGCCTAGCAGTGTCGGGTTCACAGAAGAAAATAAATACAACTGAATGAATAAATGATGTACAGATAAATAAGGTGACTGGCTAAGTTGTGAAGGGTGCTAAGGAATCTAATGAACGATGGAAAGCAATGAAACATTTTTAACAGTAGAATAACACTCAAGTGGTGTGCTATAGAATCATTACTGCCATGGATATGACAGGCTGAAAAAAACCAGGGCAAGCTAAGGAGTTAATGTAATAGTTTAAGAAAAGCACCAGGGTGACTGATGGCAAAATAGGAATAAGAAGAAACAGGTTAATGAAAGCAAAAAGCAAAGGACTGATACCAAAAACAATTATAGACAAAAAAAATTGAGAATATGCTATGTCCAAGGCCCTGACAATTTCTTTACCTCTACTATTAAAGTGATGATACAACATGCTCAAAATGTAACAGGGTACTTAACATATAAGCATAAGTTTTTGTAAAAGCTACAAAACTTAAATTTCAAATATACGCACAACCAAATAAGAGTATTTTTCTCAAAAGATGTACAATAATGTATAACTACTCACAACTGTTAATATTTCAAATTATAAATTGTTAATATCTCAAAGTATAAAGAATCTAACATTAAAACTGCAATAAATTATAAAGTATTAGGTCAGAAGTTTAATTTAAAGCATGTTGATAAAGAAACTTTAGAAATAAAGAATAGTGGGATGCCTGGGTGGCTCAGTTGGTTAAACATCTGCCTTAGGCTCAGGTCATGACCTCAGGGTCCTGGGATCAAGTCCCACATAAGGCTCCTTGCTCAGCGGGGAGCCTGCTTCTCCCTCTGCCTGCAGCTTCCCCTGTTTGTGCTCTTTTCTGACAAATAAATAAAAATAAAATAAAATAAAAACTAAAAAATAGTAAGAGCTTTCTGAATCATTTTGAGAGCTATTATTTTCTAGGTAACTGAGAACACTTAACATTTCAAGTATGAAAACTTATCAAAAAACTTCCCACAGCATGTTTTATATGACCCTATCTTCTGGAAACAGACTGTACCCCCTAAAATTAATGAGCTTTTCTTGATAAGTCCAAGAAGCAAAGAAAGACAAAGCTTAAAGACCTCTTGTTTATACCAAATATTGCCCCAAATCACATAGCAAGTTAACAAGCTGATAATTCATCATTTGCTGAACTTTGTACTAGGGTTTCAATTAAACATCCTGCTTGAATCATCATTTAATCTTCCTACATACCTATTACTTATAACTTATGATTCTAAAGCATATTATCAATTTAACATATTTCTCTGGTTCCCCAAAATTAAACATTAAATGTATATAAAAAATTTTCCAACAACAGCAAACTATTATCTGTGCAGTTTCATATCATCCCTTCTTTCTTCCATACCACAGAGTTTGAGTTGGAGTATCACAGAATTTTAAGTCTTCTCCACACTGGGTCTAGAGGTTCTTCTAAATCCCTTTTGGCCTTCAGAAAATTTAAGAAGAACATCAGAGTCATATTTTATAGCTTGTGCTTATGAACTTGACCTCACTAGCACCTTCAGTTTGAAAAGTGTAATTTCAAGGTATACTAAAGACTTGCAGTTGCATTTCCAATTGATTAACCTTAGAATATTTTTGTATTCTTTTTATTTCAATTACAAATTACTAGATGATATAATGCTTTGCTTTAAAAGGTTGGTTTGGGCCAGATGTTTGATTCCTCAGTAACAATTCTTCATAATTAGGGAGAGTTTTACTTCTCAGAAATTTGGCAATTTCTCAACTGCCTTTATTCACATTGCCTATTGTACAATAGGTAATCTATTGTATGTATCATATTATTTAAATTTCATTGTTTATTCACTATACAGCAATAAGTTCTTTAAAAATTTAAACAAGAATTAGGAATCCAGATTTTTGCTAAGCTTCTATGAAACTTCTAGTTAAAAATACATAGCAATTGGATGATCAGACGTAATGTATGAACCATGTTTGGATTCTGGTTCAAATAACTGTCAACATTTGTGAGACAATTAGGGAGACTGGAAGGAATATGGATTAGATATTAGACCATTATTTATTGAACCCCTTAAAAATTCTGTGACGCTATAATGATAAATTAAAAATAAAAATTAGCTTATTTAAAATTTAACTATATTTAAAAATTAAATTTAGCGGTAGCTGGTTGGCCCAGTGGGTAGAGCATGTGACTATTGTTCTCAGGGTTGTGAGTTCAAGCCCCACATTGGGAGTAGAGTTTATTTTTAAAAAATTAAATTTAGGGGCACCTGGGTGGCACAGTCATTAAGCATCTGCCTTTGGGTCAGGTCATGATCCCAGGGTCCTGGAATGGAGCCCTGCATTGGGCTCCCTGCTCAGCAGGAAGCCTGCTTCTCCCTCTACCACTCCCCCTGCTTGTGTTCCCTCTCTCTTGCTGTCTCTGTCAAATAAATAAATAAAAATCTTAAAAAATTTTTAATTTAAATTTAACAAAATGTTAAAATATATTGAAGTTTCATTAGGCTACAAAACACTGCTGATGTAGACAGAGATAATATAGATGTCCTTAGGTGTCAAAGACGCATACAGACGTATTTATGAGTGAAATGATACAGTGTTTGTAATTTGCTTTAAAATATTCCCAGGGCACCTGGGTGGCTCGGTCAGTTAAGCTTCCGAATCTTGGTTTCAGCTCAGGTCATGATCTCAGGGTTGTGAGATCAAGCCCCATGTGCAACTCTGTGCTCCATAAGGGGTCTACTTTGGATTCTTTTCCCCCTCTCTCTCCCTCCCTTCTCCCTTCCCATCTACTCCTTCCTCTACTCACACATGTGGGGTCTCTCTCTCTGTAGGATAAATAAAATCTTTCAAAATAAGTAAGTATAATAAAATATTCCCCCTAAAAATGGCAGTAGGGGCAGAACAGATAAAAACAAGACCAACAAAATGTGTAACAGTTGAAGCTGGATAAGGGTTCCTGAGGTTTATTATTTTATTTTCCCTACTTTTGTAAATATTTGAAAGCTCCACAATAAGTTTTTAAAAATTGGACATATGTGAGTAAACACAATTAAAAATGCAAGTAATTAAAAGTCTTTGTGAAAAGAAAATGAGAATGGGAAGGAAATCTTGCCTTTATTACTAGCCTTTCTGTAAATGTAATTATTAGCCAAATGTTCACATTAAACTCAAACATTTTAACTCTGTAAAATAGAATATAAAAATTTCACCTGACATGAGGTGCTAGCAAAGCAAACAGTTCAGCATGAGTGAGAGCTTAATGACCCACACCTACACCTAAAATCTGCACTGACATAGACACTACCAGACACAAGTCCATCACAGGTTACCTCCCTGCTGAGAGCCAACACATTTCTCCCGATTTCAGAAAAGCTGAAGAGGGCAGAGAATGGGTAAAGTTTCTTAGAATCAAATAAACAGAATCATCATTTGGGAGTAGGAGGAGAGTAAAGAAAGCTTCACACAAAGAATTAATACGTTTGTCCAAATTACTGCAGGTTTAGGAAAAATCGAGATTTTAAACCCATCTTCTCCCATTTTGCTACATCCTATTACTTATCTGGATTCCCATCTAATGTTTACACTGTGCTATATACAGTCACTTTACTAAAATCTGTTTTTCTGCTTGACGTTATAGCAAATAATTCAGATTATTGCTTTCTGGGTTCCTTCTGTTTGCTTTCTTACATCACAACTTTTGTGTATCAGCTTCCTCATCTACAGAATATATAACAAGGATACACATACAACTATACACACACACACACATAATGTTGGTTTACATAAAAAATTAATGTAATTCACTATATTAACAAGATTAAAAAAGAAAAGTCATATGATGATCTGAACATATGCATTAAAAACATGACATTGCACTAGCCATTCACATTTAGGAAAAAAACAAAACAAAAACAAACAAAAAACCCCCCAAAAAACACCTCAGCAAACTGGGAAAAGAGAATTTCCACAATCCGATAAAAAGAGTATACAAAAAACCTACAGTTAATATCACACCCACATGGTAAAAGTTTTCACTCCCCATCCCAACCCCCAAGATCAGGAACAACGCAAAGATGTCCATTCTCACCACTTTTACCAGCACATTAAGGCAAGAAAAGGAAATTAAAAGCAGACAGATACTGAAAATGTAAAACTTTCTACATTTACAAACATGATTCTCTATGCAAAAAATTCCCAAAAATCTAGAAAAAGCTACTACAGGAGAAGTGGATTTAGGAAAATCAGAAATTACGAGGTCAAAATACAACCTATTTGACCTAAGTCAACCCTATTTCCAAGTGCAAGCAAAAATCAGAAATTGAAAGTAAGAAGGTCAATTTACAACAGCATCAAAATATATGTGCAAAATATACAATAAAAACTTCACACATCACTAAAAAAAGTTAGACTTAAAAAATCTGAGAATACCATCTCCATGGATTAGAACTAGTAATGGAAGGTGTTGACTTTTCCCAAATTAACTTAAAGATTCAATGTAATTCCAATTAAAATTGCAGTAGGTGGGGTGCCTTGGCTAGCTCAGCGAGTATTGCATGTGACTCTTGATCTTGGGGTCATAAATTCAAGGCCCTTGTGGGCTTAAAGTTTACTTAAACAAAATTGCAGCAGGCTCTCTTGCAAAAAATTATCAAGCTAATTCTAAAATGTTATGGCTAAACAAACTCAAAAGACCTAGGAGAGACAAAACAATTCTGTAAAAGAACAAGCTGGAGACTTAAACTAACTGACTTCAAGACTTATAAAACTAATAGGACTAGACAGTGCTGTACTAGCAAAAGACAGACATAGAAATCAACAAAACAGAATAGAAAAGCCAGAAACAGACCCAAGTGGCCAACTGATTTTCAACAAAGATGCCACAGCAATGCAATGGGGAAAGGATTATCTTTTTAAGAATAGTATTGATAAGATTAATGATGTGTCAAAGAATTAATCTCAATACTTTCCACCCATGAAACATAAGAATTCTAATGAATCATGACCCTAAGAGTAAGAGCTTACACTATAAAACTCCCTGAAGAAAATATAGGAGAAAAATCTTAGTAATATTAGACTAGGCAAAAATTTCTGAAACAGGATACAGAAAGCACAAACCATAAAAGCAAAAATTAATTTAAAGCATTTGCTCTTCAAAAGACACTGTAAAGAAGGAAAAAGCAAACCATAGACTGAGAGAATATATTTGAAAACCATGTATCTAATAAAAGACTTGCATCCAGAATATGTGAGAGATTCTTAAAACCCAATAATAATAAGACAATCCAATAAAAAGGGGGCAACAGATGAGAACACTCGCTTCACCAAAGAAGGCATACGGATGGCATATAAATACATGAAAAGATGTTCAACACCATTAGTCATTAGGGAATGCAAACTAAAGCCAAAATGATTACCACCACACACCATGTTGTCTAAAATTTAAAAAACTGAAAAACTTCAAGTGTTGTAAGGATGTGAAGCAACTAGAACTCTCATATATTCCTGGTGGGAATGCAAAACTAGTAGAGTCACTCTAGTAAACAGTTTGGCAGTTTCTTGTAAAGTTAGATACACACTTCTATCACCCACCAAGTGCACTCCTATGTATATGCCCAAGAGAAATGAAAACTTATGTCCACAAAAGGACCTAAAAAGGACCTAAATGTTCTATCTGGTGACAGGATAACAAAACTATAGTATAGCCATACACTGGAATATTACCCAATAATTAAAAGGAACAAACCACTGATCTATGTGACAGTGTGGATGAATCTCAAAAGCATCAAGCTAAGTGAAAAAAGCCAGACACAGACTATGATTCCATTTATATGACATTCTAGAAAAGGCAAAATTAGATAGATAGATAGAAACGGACAGACAGACAGACACAGTGACAGAAAGCAGACCAGCTGTTTCCAGATGATGACAGAAATTAACTGCAAAGGGGCACACAGCACAAGAAAAATTTTTTTGGAGTGACAGATAAATTTTCTATCATGATTCTGCTTTTGACATGATATTACTTTTGTCAAAACTCATCAAGTTTTATACTTGAAAGTACTATTTTTTTATTGTATATAAATTATGGCTAAACAAAAAGAACAATAAAAACAACAACAAAGTAAATATAAGTCAATTCAAATTAACACCATATATTCAGTGGCAAAAAAAAAAAAAGAAAGAAAGAAAAGGTTCTAGAATACATACGCAATTTAGTTTGCAGACTGGCACTTAGACTATACCATGCTGCTTCCTAAGAGTGCCTCCCTAAAGATCCGGGTAGGAATACTCATTCTCAATCTTTTCCATGGAACAGAAAAGATGTGTGCACATGTGCATTCGCGTGCGCGCGCACACACACACACGCACACACACGCACGCGCACACACACACACAAACTCCTATGGGAGTACTATACTTATCTCTTAGGTCAATAATATAACTATGTATCCTATTCTCTCCCACTTAAGACAAAATAACAAAATGGAAACATCAGACTGTCTTCACTAAGGAATACTTCAGGTACTTTAAACTCTTACTAACAATAAGTTACTGATGGGTGCCTGGGTGGCTCAGTGGGTTAAAGCCTCTGCTTTCGGCTCAGGTCATGATCTCAGGGTCCTGGGATCGAGGCCCCGCATCGGGCTCCCTGCTCAGCGGGGAGCCTGCTTCCCCCTCTCTGTCTGCCTGCCTCTCTGCCTCCTTGTGATCTCTCTCCCTCTGTGAAATAAATAAAATCTTTTATTAAAAAAAAAAAAAACAGGGCGCCTGGGTGGCTCAGTGGGTTAAAGCCGCTGCCTTCGGCTCAGGTCATGATCCCAGGGTCCTGGGATCGAGGCCCGCATCGGGCTCTCTGCTCAGCAGGGAGCCTGCTT
>LNAC01000143.1:2769042-2809271 GCA_002007465.1 Ailurus styani | reverse complement strand
AAAAAAAAAAAAAAAAAAAAAAAAAAAAAAGAATTATAAAAAAAAATAATAAATAAATAAATAAATAAATAAATAAATAAATAAAACAATAAGTTACTGGGCACACATTTCATAAAATGGCTGAGAAATGGATCCAAGCAGACTGCAGTACAAGCAAATTCATTCTTTAATCTACTCTTTCAATAAAAATTTATGAAGAATTAATGCTGTCAGTGAATAGATAAGTGGCAAAAATCTGCAGAGAATGAAAAGTTACTGGTTTTAAAGAAATTAGGTCAATTAGTAGTTCCTAAGCTGTAGTAGAGCTACGGATAACCTAACACTTATGAAGTAACTGCAGAAAAAATAATATATGTATATAATCAAATGCTAAATTTTTTGGTATTTAGGAATGCTATAAAAATTCATTCATGGTATGAGTATCAACTGAGCGACTACTCTCTGCCAGGTCCTGGGGTTCCAGTGGTAAGCAAAACAACATAGGACAGTCTTTGCCCTTGTGGGGCAGCAAAACTAGTTGACATTATCCAGGTTACTATGTAATAGACATTTTGCTAAATGCTACGAGGGAAAAGGGGCTTTTTTCCTTTTCTTTTCTTGTTTTAAAGGTCAAAACAAAATCCTATGCTCATCTTAACTAATGGAGATCACACTCCCTGGCTAGTCTCTTGTCCTGACACTTCTGCAAAAACCTCTATATCCCATTAAAATCCTATCTTTCCTGAAAGCATCAGTGTTGCCATCATGAGCAAGTCTCCTCTGATCCCTACAAGAATCAGAAGTTTCTCCTTTTTGTAATAAAAACAGCATAATCTTTTAAGCATTTATTATCTCATTTAATCATTAGAACAACCATGAGATATAGTTATTATCCCCATTTTAAAGTTGAGGAAACTAAGGCTTAGTTGGAACAAGAGAGAATTAGGTTACACCTCTAATTAGCTGCAAAGCCAGCAATCAAACTTAGGTCTTTATAACATAAACACATTCTTTAACAAATATCTACCTTAAATTTTAATTGGAAATACTAGTGTGAATTGAGGGTATTATTTTCTCTTTCAGGAAAAAAAAAATGTATTTCCTAACTCTGTCCACTTTGAAAAGGCCTCAAAACAATGACAAACTCAATAGCCAACTTCTAAAACCCAGGTTATGATCTCCATAAACATATACCATTTCCTAATACACAGAATTTGATATGCTTCCAGGAGGGGGCAGAAATGGACAAGATAAACTTAGAACAAGTGGTCATATTAGAAAGTTTTCAAAGCTTTTAAAATAAAATTAATTTCTTTACATTTTATTTCAGAAACTGCTCACTGCTTCTTAAAATCTAATTTCTCTTCTTGCTAATCAAACCGCCAAATTTTAGCTAAACACATGGCCACCCAAGCAGAAGTTACATTTCCCCCTCTGCCTCACAATAAGTGTGGTTAAGTTCTGGTTGATGGACTCCAACTGGAGCTGCCATATACTTTTTAGGTCATGCTCTTATCAGGTGGCTGCCTGCCCTCTACATTCTTTACTCACAGGCTGAAGTTTGGTTGCAGTGTTGAACTAGGTAGAGTGTGTTGTAATACCAGTGTCAACCCATTCAGATAAAAGCAAAGACAAAGTGACAAAGTACCCTGGGGCGCAGGCAATAGTTTGGAGCAGAACCACCCTACCTCCCAGACCACTAACCAATTCTGTCTCTGATGTGAGAGAAAAAGCTTTCCATTTTTTTAAGCCACTATTACTTCTGTCCAATTATAGCAGCTGAACCAATACCCTAAAAAATAAACTTGCCAGAAGATTTTCAGAATCCTTGAAGGTTCAACTAGATGCTCGTCAATATGCTCTGCTGCAGAAAATATGCATTCAAAGAGGCACTATACATGCACTAAAGGCTGGGAAGCATACATTCTAAATCAAACTAATTCTAAATGCCTCTGTGATTTAAGAAACAGAAAGCTGGCACCTCCAGGATCAAGTGCCCACCCCAGTCCCAATTACTCAGATTTGCTTAGATAATGTAGATGGGCAAAAGCTTCAAATAAAATGTTAACATTTTTGGTGAAACTGAGTATTTCTTACATCTCCTTTCTCAAATGTAACAGAGCCTTAGCTCTTCCTCAGAACAAACAACAACAAAAAATCCACATAACTAGTATCAAGCCCTTAGATTCATTTTGGTTTCCTCCTTCCCAGTAAATATAAGAATAGTTCTAAGACTCAAGATTTAGTCCTTCAACTTCCTTTCCCTAAGGTTTTACCCTTCAACAATCATAATCCTCAATTATTTTTCTGATTATTTCCAAGAACAGTTTAAAATCCTAAAATACCAAAACTGAAATTATCTGGTTGAGAAAAAGTGTATGAAAGAAAGCTACCTATCCCAGCATCTGCTGCTTGGGATAAAGAACCAATGTAGTCTGTTACGGTATCTTTAGATTTCTTCCTAATATGAGAGTTTTGCTAAAAAGGAAAGGTTTAAATGCCACTAAATTGGTCGTTTTAAAATGATTACATTTATATTATGTGAATTTCACCTCAATAAAACAATATACAACCTTAGCAAAAGCCAAGCCCTTTACCAATCCAGTTAAGGAAAACTCCTAGAAAGAACAACAAAGACAAAGATGGAAGTAGGACATAAAAGATAAATGATTAAGAATGACAACAATGATGGTGCTAATAACAGATACATTCATAAGTCAGAATAGTGACACAGATGGGGAAAAAACTGCTAAAGAAATAACTTAAAGGGTGGGAGTTTCCAAATTGAAGGGCCTGCCAGGAGGCCACCACAACATCTAGTGGAAGTGAGAAAAGTGAACAAGTAACAGAATGAATATAAACTGGGGTAACAGTGATAGGAATTAAGCCTTAAAAATACAGAGAAGAAAATGCAACTAAATGCCTAAAAGCTTTACAGGAGATAGCATTTGACCAGGGTCTTAACAAATAATGAGTAGGTCCTAGGAAGAGAAAGGTGGGAGGAGATAGGAAGCATCCCAGATTATGGAACAGGCACCAGTAAACAAGAGTGTGATGGACTCAATGAACAACGGGAACACTTTGTTGTTGGTGAAGCACTCAGATGCAACGTAAACCAAATAAACCATGGGAAAAGTTGGGATGAAATCATAAAAGAGCCTTTTATGCCCAGTAAGGGGAGTATAGATAACCCCAGGTAGGAAATAAAAGCAAAAGGGAGAATGCCTAACTAGCATCAAAACTCAATGAAAAAGATAAAGGCAGGTGGGAATAAGCAAAATGGGTGAACCGGGTCAACTTCCAAGGTACAAACTTCCATTATAAAATAAAGAAGTCATGGGGATGTCATGGACAGCACAGTGACTGCTTTACTGCTGTACTGTATATCTGAAAGTTGCTAAGAGAGAAGATCTTAAAACTTTTCATCACAGGAAGAAAAGTTTTCTTTGTAGTAATCAATGCTAACTAGACTTTATTGCAGGGATCATTTCGTAATATATACAAAATATCAGATCATTATGTTGTACATCCAAAACTAGTATGTTATATGTCAACTGTATTTCAATAAAATATATACACACACCCCTGACGCGGAGCAGTGCTCTAACAGCTTATACTGTAATACCATTTACATGCCTAACAATTACTGAGGACCCTAAAAAGCTTTTGTTATGTGGATTATTTCTATCTACTGATGCTTACCACATCAAAAATTAAAAGAAAGTTAAAAGATAATGGATAACAAAACAAGTTTTGGAAATCTGTATATACTGATGGATGAAACTGTGGGAATAAATGAAATTGCTTAAAAGGAGCATGGCAAATATAAAGGCAAAATAAAATAAAATAAAATCTAAGATTAAACCAGGTTAAAGCAAGATCAAGGATTAAATGGAACCAAAAACCAAATGAAAACAAGGACAGTGTAAACCCAGAAGCCACTTTTAAGAAAGAGTGTTCAATAATGCTGGCAAAGGCTCATGTAAGAGAAAAATTAAAAACCAATGACTGAATCTGGAAGATAAAGTCATTAGTGACTTTATTAAGAATGGCACAATCAGAAGCTAGACTGTAATGCATTAAGGGGGGGGGGGAAGGAGGCAGGGAAATCAAGGAGAATCAGAAATAATTTCTAGGGCGCCTGGGTGGCTCAGTGGGTTAAAGCCTCTGCTTTCGGCTCAGGTCATGACCTCAGTGTCCTGGGATGGAGGCCGCATCGGGCTCCCTGCTCAGCAGGGAGCCTGCTTCCTCCTCTTTCTCTCTGCCTGCCTCTCTGCCTCCTTGTGATCTCTCTCCCTCTGTGAAATAAATAAATAAATAAAATCTTTAAAAATAATAATAATTTCTAAATTTTCCATGAAAGGAATAAGGAAATTCAAGAAAATCAGTAGAGAGGGAAGTAGGGTATATGAGGGTAAAGATATGAGTTTTTCCATTTCATTTTTTTGGAATGGCTGAACCAGGGAGGCAGAGTTATACAACCACCACCGCTAATCTGAGAATATTTCCAAGCACCCAAAAGAGAAACCCCATTCGCATTAGCATCAACTCTTACCCTCAAACCCCTAGCAACCACTGTATTTTTCTGTTTCCATGGATTTGCCTATTCTGAGGATTTCCTATGAATGGAATCATGCAGTGACTGGCCTTTTGTATCTGGATTATTTCACATAGCATGTTTCTCAAGCTTCGGCCATGTTGTAGTGTCAGAATTTCATTCCCTTTTAAGCTAAATGACATTCCAGTGTGTGATATATCACATTTTTTTCATCCATTCATCAGTTTCTACTTTTTAGGGATTGTAAATAATGCTGATAAGACATTTTATGTGGATATATTATCATTTCTGTTGTGCAGAAGTGCAAAGCAATTTGGGTGTCACTGGATAACTCTGTGTTCAACTTTTCAAGGGACTGCCAAACTATTTCCATAGTAGCTGCATCACTTTACATTACCACCAGTAATGTATGAGGGTTCTAGTTTCTCTATATTCTCACCAACATTTGTTATTATCCATCTTTTTTATTATAACCACTATAGTAGATATAAAGTGGTATCCCACTGTGGTTTTGATTTGCATTTCCCTAATGACTCATGATGGTAAACATTTTTTCATGTGCTTACAGGTCATTTGCATGTCTTTACAGAAATATTATTTCAAATCCTATATTTTAATTGGGTTGTCTTTATTTTTGTGTTTAATAGTTTTTTTAATATTCCGGATATTAGGCCCTTATGAGATACATGATTTACAAACATTTTCTCCTATTCTGTTATAGTCTTTTCTTGATAGCATCCTTTGAATCACAAATGTTTTTAATTTTGATGAAGTCAAATTTTTCTAATTTTTCTTTGGATGTGCTTCTACCTTCATATCTAAGAAACCACTGTCTAATCCAAAGCCATGAGGATTTAGTCTGTATGTTTTCTTCCAAGAGTTTCAGCTCTCACATATACACTGCCCATCCGTTTTTATTTCATGTTTGTATATGGTATCGGTAAGAGTCCAACTACACTCTCCTGCGTAAGGATATTTAGTTGTCCAGTACCACTTGTTGAAAACATTATTCTTTCCCCCATTAAATTCTTGGCTCCCTTGTTGAAGATCAAATGACCACAAATGTATGGGTTCATTTCTGAACTCTCAATTTGTCCATTGATCTAGATATTTATCCTTATGCAGTACTGTATGGTTTTTTGTTGTTTTTAAATTCCACACTAGAGTGTGAAGAGCAATAACCTTGAAGTAAAAAGAAAAAACCAAGACTGGTCCCAGAATGCCTCTCAATTGAGAATCAGCTATCCTAAGACTCATTTTCCTCACTCTCGCAGAACTGGGAATTAAGTGAGATGTGAAATTAAACAACAAAAAGTAAGAAAATTAAGTCTTATTTATTACTTATCTTCTTACTGCTTACATTCAACCTCATAAATTATTTTGGCAGCCAAGAATAAAAGAAACAGTAAAAATCTGCTTCTAAGAAACAGTACCTAGCATACAGTAAACCCTCAATAAATTATTGTAATAACCATTTTCTAATTGCTTTGTATTCTTTTCATTCATTCTCAACGAATATTAAGATTATGGAAAAGAAATTGATAAATTAGAATCATCATACTTCAAGTTCTTTCTTTAGCAATTATTTCCTTGAAAAAAGAAAAAAAATCAAGTATATGCTCCTCAGGCTATTTCTAGTTTTTTAATATTATTATCCAATACAAGCAGCATTTAAGATGGTTCTCGTGATATTGAATAAGGAAAGAAAAATTAAGAAATTATTGGGGCGCCCGGGTGGCGCAGTGGGTTAAGCCTCTGCCTTCAGCTCAGGTCATGATCTCGGGGTCCTGGGATCGAGGCCCACATCGGGCTCTCTGCTCAGCAGGGAGCCTGCTTCCTCCTCTCTCTGCCTACTTGTGATCTCTCTCTCTCTCTTTCTCTCTCTGTTAAATAAATAAATAAATCTTTAAAAAAAAGAAACAAATTATTAAACTCAAAGTGAATTCTCTAAAGTTTAGTAATAACCTGATTTATTTAGTTGGTAGTTCTTAACAATTCCTTAGTTACAACGTATATCCTTTAAATTAAAAGAAAAGGTTTTTTGGTTCTAATGGTTTAACAGCAAAATCTATTCAGAGAAAAGAGCAACTAAATTACTTAGCAGTCAATGATATGAAAATAATTTTTCACAAAGTTTTACTCCAATAAATTTCAATGGTGAGGTCTAATTTTTTAACAACTATATTGAAAAATAATTACCCACCATAAAATTCACCCATTTTAAAAGTGCCCAATTTCATTATTTTTAGTAAATTTACAGAGTTGCACAACCATCACCACCATTCAGTTTTAGAACATTTCCAAACCTCAGAAAGATCCCTTGTGCTCATTTGTAGTCAGTCCCTAGCTCACCCCAGGCAACCACTAATCTACTTTATGGGCAATCCATAAAAACGGAATCAAATGATATGCAGTCTTTTGCACCTGGCATGTTTTGAACGTTCATTCATGCTATAGCACGTCAGTAGTTCATTTCCTCTTCTTGCTAAATAGTATTCCAAGTTTATTTTATATCTGATATTAAATGATCCACAAACAATTCTATCCTCTTTTACGAGGTTAAAAAAAAAAGGTGCCAAAATTACCTAACTCCTTGTATATTCCACACTATTGCTACTATCTTTCTAAAATCCAAATCTGATCACTTTCTCCCATACTAAAATCTCTTCAGTGGTTATTACCATCAACCTCTAAGACCCTCTACATCCCTTGGCAGGGTGTACACAGGGGGCCGGCCATGTCATCCGGCCATGTTATCCGCCCAGTCTCATTTCCTCCTTCTTTACTGAACACTCTGCCAACTATCAGTACTGAGGTGTATATGGTTCCCCACTCTCTCTTCTATCACTTTTATGGCTTTGCACTCATCTACTTCCCAACCTGAATTAATCTTTCGAAGTCCAACTTCTGTCTGAACATCACTGGTGTTCAGTATTTGTTCAATTAAACTGAATACATTCTGACAACTAGCATTCTTCTGCTCACTTTATTAAGGAAGACCAACTGCACTCTAAAACTCATGGTGAAATGGACCTGAAAGTAGTCTAACACAATTCAAGGGTACTTGTCTACAAAATAGGGTATACTTTAGAGGTCAGCAAACTATGGCCCAGCAGCCAAATCCAGCCCTTGGCTTGTTTTGGCAAATAAAATTTTATTGACGACAGCCACACTCATTCATTTAACACATTGTCCATGGCTGCTTCTGCCCTACAGTAGTGGAATGGAGTAGTTCTTTCTAGCTGATCAGGTGAGCTGAAAAGCCTACAATACTTACTACCTGGTCCTTTAAGTCTGCAAACTCCTGGTATACATCATGATGTGAGGGAAGAAAGTTAAATGACCTTCCTTTAAGTTTTTTCATCTCATCTTTTAAAATTTCTATTTTTGTAGATATTTTCTAATATTAATACACAGGTATGTGTGTGTATATAATTATACATATATAGTATCTAAACAAAAATGAACAAAAATTGGGGATAGTGCATGCCCACATTATATTTTTTTTTCCAATACAGGAAACTCAACAAAAAAAAAAACAAAAAACAAAAATAAAATCTATGATGTCTTTGGACAAATTTTAGAATTTACTTGAAAATTTGTCAACCAAGGTTATTATATGAACAACTGGGTTCTGTAAGTACTTCAAAGCACAGAGAAAGAAGCCTAGAATTAAGCTTTTTCCAAAACAAAATGCTCAAAACATCTCTAAAAAGTCTTTTTATTGAGCTAAAAATGTTATTCAAATAATGCAACAGTCCTAATATTCTTCAAGTTGAATGTAATAAAATATGAGCTACATAAATAAACTGCTTCACAGGTGGTTATATTTTTAAAAAAATTATAACAGACAAATCAAATGCAAATTTATCCTTCAGAATCTTGAAGCCCAATTGCCTGATAATCAATACATGATAAATATATAAACTAAGAGAAAACCTCACTAGTTAATTTTTTTTAAATCCATCTGTACTTATAATGCAATTCTGTAAAACCAAAATGTTCCTTAGCTATGAAAGTAGGCTATTTCCCTTTAAGACAACAGATCCTAATCTAAGGTTCTGAAGGGCCCAGGAAATACCAAATTTCTCCCCTTACAGATCTTAAGGTTAAGAGGTTATTAGTATCTAATAAACTCAAAGTTGGGGTCTGATCATCATCATCAACAAATTTATAAACTAATTTACCAAACTGAACCTGGGATTTGTCAGGTTAGGGTTATCATTCTATGTTGAATCATACTCTCCAACAAATAGTCACAGCCCCCAGAGAGAACTACACTCTACTCTGCTCACCTTTAAGGCTTTTTCTGAGGCCTTCCGAGATGACTAGCATCAGACTTTTGAGGAAGGCTAGCCATAAGACAAGGCTTTTCCCCACGATCTGACTGCTTGAAGTGACATCCAGGATCAGGTCGATCCTGTATCCAGGAATCATGACCCTCCCTGAGGCACCAGTCATCATGAGACAGTCAGTGCACTTTGGCACTTCTTGAAAACCACTGGGCTGCTCCTTTAGCTGAAAGGAAAAAAAACATCAAAACCACAACAAACAAAACAAAGGGGGAAAAATCAGTAATTCAACCTGAAAAGACAGAGCGTGGGGAAAAATAAACCAAAACAGCCTTGTCTAGATCAAAATGCAGCCTTGCCTCGATGTAAAGATCATAGTCCAGACACTGCACAAAGTTTATTCCTACTACACAAATCTAAAAATTTTTTAATCTATTTTATTATATCTGAAGAGAACAACTGAAAAATGAAAGTTTACATTAAAAAAACTATTTATGGAATACAGCTAAATAAGTATAATGAAGGTATATATAAAAGACTAGCCACCTACAGCTTATGTGAGTGTGCCTCACCAGGAGACCAAGTACTCAACTTTTTCATGCTCTCAAATTGTAATCTGACTTAGGGAGGCATAAGATATAGCTAACAAACTGACTTTAAGTTTAACTGGCAGAAAACTGCTAATGCAGTTTAAGCTGATCTACAACTATTCTTAAATTACATACTGATGAACAGGAAAGAAACTGAGCTGGCATCCTCCTTAACTGACTTGATACTAGCACAAAGTATCCCCCACACAGAATGCTCTTGTCCCAGCATTCTGAATTTCAATGTTCATGCTTACTTGAAATGAACAATTTTAAATGTTCACATCACTATGGCCTTAAATTTAAAAGCTTAAAGGCCTAATAAATAAGTAATAAGATGACTTATGGGTTATTTATTTAATCTGCTTCAAAATAAAAACTTCATCAATATCCAGAGATAAAATTCTGTTTATTTCTGTTTTTAAGTACAAAATACTTTTCCTAGGACATAATGTTAAAAGGCAAGAAAAAGTCTTTGAGCTATTATTTTAAAAATTTGGCTCATAATTCCTTTAAAACACTGCTACCCTAAAGATGATACTTTATCAAACAAAGAATTATTTTATATTTCTTTCTATTATGTATCCAATATCTCCGTTTCAGTTAAAACTACCAACATCTACACAGATCTCAGGTTGAAAACTTCAAGATACTACTCAACTGTCCTCTTTTTTACCTTTTTGAGAATATGATTAAAGCTACAGACCTCCATCCCCAGAAGAATGTGTATAATTGCACAAATGGGCAGTGTCTAGATTAAGTTTTCAGGGAATTGACAAAACCCTCTGAAGCTCAAGCCCTGGACCCTGGTTCAGAACCGCAGTCAAACACTGCCCTTTTTTTTTTTCCCCTCCCACCTTACCATCTCTAAAGACCTGATTAGTTAGCATACCCTATCAAAACTCTCACACTTCTGCCTTTCTGTCCAGCACTGGCTTAGTTTTAAACAACCCATGTTTTTCCGGGATTATTCCATGTTGTTTGTGAATTCTTCCCAGTTTACCATCCTTCGGATTATTTTCTTTCACCCTTGCTTGCAGAGTAAGCTTACTAATTAATGCATATCTGATCATGTGACTGGCTTGATTACTAAGCACCTTCAATACCTCCTTTGCAAAAGTTAACAGAATGATGTCCATTTTCTTTAGGGTGATTATCTTCGGGCCTCTACCTACATTTCAAGCAATCATTCCCCCTGCCTACACTTTCCATACTCCACTCATAATTTATAGTCTCCCCATATACTGCTTTTATGACTTCATACTTCTGCACCGTACTCCCTTCTCCTGAAATGTCATTGCTCAATTTCTTAGTCATCTCTCAAAACTTATCTCCCTTAGTTATGCTCTCTCAAAAGCTTCTGTTTATTTCTACCATGAGATTTATCTCATGTATACAAATCCTTATTAACTTGCCTATCTTCAAATACACTTTCTAGGGGCAAGAGCCTTGCTTAATTTCACCTTTGGTCTCCCCAGTACCTAGGACATAGTAGTACTAAATATAAATGTATGATGTGCCATTATTCTTGTACACAACCAAAGTTACTATGCCTCACCAAAAAAAAAAAAAAGACTGATGAATTAATCTAAAATACATTTTAAGAATTCAAAATCAAAACAATTTATTATAGAAGGGTATTTCAGCAGGAACTCTCTAGAAAGCAAAAATTAAGTGTAAATATCACCAGTTCTTTATAAGTTGCCCTCCTCTGGGTCAAGTATGTTGTGTGTATGTATATGCACGTGTGTATGTAAATATATATTAAAAAATTTTTTAAAGTAAGTTATGGACATCCAAACCAAGAATTAAGCACAGTAAGGGGGTGCCTGGGTGGCTCAGTCCATTAACCATCCAAATTTTGATTTCAGCTCAGGTCATGATCTCAGGCTTGTGAGATCCAGCCCTACACCTCGGGCTCCATGCTGGGCATGGAGCCCACTTAGATTCTCTCTCTCTCTCCCCACCTCCCCACTCTCTCTCAATCTCTCTCTCTCAAAAAAAAAAAAAAGGTACAATAAGACAATAAGGATAACAGAATACTATGCCATCCTTTGCATAAAAACTCCTTAAGCCAGGAATAGCAAGCACATAGCAAATAATATGAATTAATTACTCCCCTTTCTTACCCTCTCCTCTACCTCATCTCATACTCAGTGCCAAAGAGTCCTCCTAATTCAGCATACCATAAAGGCAATAAATACAGACTGACTGTGGTTGGCAGAGAAGTTAGTATTTCAGGACTATCCAATAATCAGTCCTAAGCCATATCAAACACAATATTCACACAAGACCTACTCCATGTTCCTTAGAAACCCATTCCCAAGTTTGACAATTCCAAAGATTGTTTTATCTTACACAAAATATTTTACTGGCATTGAAAGTAAAAAATGGTTGTTTTGCTACAGCTGTCCATTTTCAAATGTATATTTTATAGTTTAAAAATACATATATTTACAGTTACATTGTATTCAAATCTGTGTATCAGAATCAACTGGGACATTTGCAAAAATACAGATTCCCAGGTCCCTGTCCATATCAACTGAATTTCAGAATTAGAACTAAATTCCAGAATTAGAACTGAGCCATATATATTTTATAAAACACCCAAGGTGATTTTGATGCAACCACTTGAAAACTAATGTTCTAAATATCACAGGAGTCTATATATAGAAGAGCTACAATTGGAAGAGTAATAGAAACAACTCTAAATAAAATTTTTCTTACATGTATAGTGTCTCTGATTGCTTATTGGTTCTGACAGGCTAATAAAGGAAGGGTGAAATTGCTTCAGCCTCTGAATAAAAACTACTTCAATGTATCTTACCACAGAATTCTAGATAATATCTAGATAATATATTAGTTATTGTAGCCATACAGCTTCACTGAAGAGTGGTCACCTAGCATTTTTTAAAAATTTTTCTATTGCGGTGCTTGGCTAGAGGCGATCCTTAAAGAGTTTTTCTTTACACATGACCTTGAAAAGAGATATATGAGTATTGCAAATAATATGTTGCTGAAATTCACTATAGTTATTAAATTTGAGACATTTCATCAACTTCCTTATTATAATTTACATATCTTCAATATACTAATAATTATAGGTATATACGTTTCTATAGCACACTAGCAATAATAATAAATCCAGGTGTTGAGAGAACAGGGCCCATCAGAATGGGTATAAAATAGAAAAGGCAAACAACAAATTCTTATTAAATGTTTTGGAAAGCTGAATTGACAGAAACTGATATATACAGTAATGTCGTACATACGTATAGAATATTTTAACCACAAATTAGTAAGACAGGAGCTAATCTTGACATTGCTACTGAGCCCCTAGTAATATCAACATAAAAAGGCACCAGTGCTAAGGGATAAACATGACAACTCAAAAATGCATTTACACACACATCTGTTTGATACATTCTATCATACTGCAATGACATTCCTCAAGATTCCTTAGAGATCTTTTTAAAAAAGAAAAAAGAAAAAGTTGCTTCAAAATTCTAAGTGTACTGGGAAAAAAACTATTTTAAATATGTATTTAAAAGTCTTGAGTGTCATAATTAAAATAGTTTTGACAGCTTTTGACACATATTTTTTGTGACTTTACTAAAACAAAAACATTTTCTGGAGGGAGAGATGAGGTTCTGAATTATTTCAGGTACTAGAAAAAGAACTCAAAAAAATCTGGATTGCATGATCATAGAGATCACAAAGAGTCAAATATAAACTATAATTATAGGTCCTACAGATTATCCTTATAAAAGGTAAAACCATTTACATTGCAAAGAATGATCCAGAAAAATCACTAATACCAATCCACATCTCAAAGACTGATGGGACTTCTACATCAACTTCTGAGAACTCACAAATTGAAAGACCCTAATCTGTAGCCACTTGAACACACAGCTGAGATTACTGAGATATTTTGTTTCTACACACAAGTGCCCTTTCTAAACATTTGCCAAGAAGTTATAAAAGTAGTTGTCCTAATTTGTCTTAAAAGGCTGGGAAAGCTCATAAGGAGGCAAAACTTTTAATGTCAAAGCCAACATTTTATTTTTTACTGAAAATATCTTCTCTAAAATGTTAGCCTCCAGGACAATCATAACACTGATAGAGAGATGAAGAAACATTCTTCAGCATATAGAAATCTCAATATTTGAAAGATAATACTACTATTAGCACTTTCAAGGAAGAGAAAAATAACTGCTACACTACCCTGGAATGTCATTCATCGCCAAGAAGGTACTGGCAGAATATCTTCTAGCTACTTTATTGAGCAATATAGTTAGCCATGTGTTCCAGGAATCTCACAGTAAGAATAGTTTTCCATTGCAAAACAGTGCTAGAGAGGATCTCTGCAGAGAATTAAAACCAGAAAAATTTTTTTTCAATAACTCTGATCACAATTTTGTGATTCTACCAAAACATCTGATACATCAGTACAAATGGTACAAACATGACAAATGGTACTGTGAGTAACTGGCCATAGTGTGCTTATCAACATCAAGGACTACTACTACGAGGGTAAGCAATATAATTTTCTTGTGTATCAGAATTCAAAGTCCCATCTAACTCACTTCTCAAACATGAAAATAGTACAAACAACCAGTGTTATCAAATAGCTACATTTAAAAAGAAAAAAAAAAGGCAAAAATTACACACATACTCTTCTGACACAACAGTCACCAAAAGTCCTAGAGTTATCCAAATACAACACTAGAAACAAACTCATGACACCTCAGACAATTGCCTGGACTTTCATTAAATGAAGCCAAAAAAGACAAAGTAATGAAATAGGATAAAAAGAGGATATACAGCTCAAGATTTTTGCCTACAATACAAAGCTGTTACTCTTCTACCTCCTAACACACTGCTAAGTAATGAGCTATCAGGGAAGAAATGGAATTCCTATCTTATTTTGACAAATAAGTTATAAGAAATTGGGTCATTCTGTCCTGAACAGACTTAGCCAGGTCAAGAGACAATATGGCACCAAGTTTTTCCATGAGCTATTTTCTAGGCTCAAAACAATTTTACACCAGGCTTCTTTATAAATTTCAGATACAGGATAAGAGCCACATCCTAATACTAAATCATCCATGAGTCCTTGAATGTAATCAAAATTAAAGTGACCATAAAAATTCATGTTACAAAGGATCTGACACATAGACAAAACAGGTAATATTAACCCTCCCCTCCCTCTTCAGTGCTGCCATACACTTAGTATATATCTCTATTTTATCATTTATAAAACCATTTAATAGGCAATCTCCCTATTAAGACTGTGAACTTAAGAGCCAGAAATCTACTCTATTCATCCTTGTTATCCTCGTTGACTAGAGATGAATGTCCTGATCATAATAGTCATTCAACAAACACTGAGTGAACAAGAACCTAACACCTACATCACAATTGTATAGAAAGCTGAAGTAGACAAACAGGAAATCAGGTAAATAGAACATAAACTTTAAGACAACAACAAAACTGAGGGTTACTGGGGGGTGGGGGGGTAGGGTTGGGGGGCTGGGTAGGGATAGGGTGGCTGGGTTATGGACATTGGGGAGGGTTTGTGCTATGGTGAGTGCTGTGAAATGTGTAAGGCTGATGATTCACAGACTTGGACCCCTGGGGCAAATAATACATTATATGTAATTAAAAAAAAAAAAGACAGCAACAAAAGAATCAAACATAGAGGGATGAGATACAATGGGGAAAAAAACACAGGTCTGGAGGTGCTGGGATCTCTTTTGGAATTTACATCAATTCTAATCCAGATTTTGGCAAAAAAAAAAATGCTATAACTTTGAGCAAATCACTTTCCTCCCTGGGTCTCAATATCTTCATTTGTAAAATTAAAAGTAAGACTACATGAGTTCTATGGTGCCTTATGTGTCAGAAGGATGATTTTAAAGCAGCAGAAACACATATTCCTAAAAAACAGCACCAACAGATCAGATATAATACCCCATGTGAGATAGCATAACTCTTAAGCAAAGGTTATCATTCAGGTAGGATGCACAATTCCATAAATATTAGTAACAGGTCACATCAAGGGCAGCCAGGGCCAATCAAAAATTATATACATACAAACCTAACATGAAAATCACTGATACATTTACTCATTCAATAATCTAAAAAAGAATAAAGTTTAGCCAAAGGCAGGGTTAAGAGATCTGAAGAGAAAGAGACAAAATGCAAAATTCTGTTTGTTATTCCCTAGAAATTATGACAACATAGATCATATGTAGCATGCATGTGCACACACACATACATACACACAAGAGCAAAACAAAAAGCATCTTTATGTTTTTTATAATTTGAAAGCCTCCTTAAAATGAATCACATAATTATTTGGGCTAGAATAGACCAACATTTACCAATACTTCAGCAAAAAGTAAGCTTCAACAATATGCACATCTGGGATACATTCTCTGCCCCACAAGAGAAGTCCTGTTGGGACATTAAGAACCAAATATGCAAAGGATCAAAGACATTCTTAATCTTGAAAACCAAAACAACTCAAAGACCTTCCAACTACATTACTGTAAAAACCTTTACCTTAAAACAAATGAAACTTCCGCCTCAGATAAGTAATAGTAATCAATTTTCATCTTGATGACTACCAGACTCAATACATTAATATCTATAATTAAAACTTTTTAATATAAGCTCTGTTCTAGTACAAGGCTAACTATCATAGAAGACGTAAGAGAACTAAAAGGTTAAGATACTTTCCCCAAGAAAATCCCAATCTTACTTGCTAGGTAGTTATAGATTACTGTAAGCACACAGTCCCACTTCTCCAATCTCTCTCCCAAAAACCTGGGAAGAAAGGTGAACAATTCCAATATCCATTTATATTTCAAAATATGTTTAAAAGTTAAAGGAGTTCCTACAAGACAAGTATACAAAAAAAACAGATCCAGATATACGGGAACAAAATACATTGTACCCCAAAGGGAATTTCTACAAAGGCAGTAAGACAAAGCACCCTGAATAACCTCACATGTAGGAATATTTTATAACAAAAAGTAGAATACTTTTTGAATCATCACAACAACAAATCAGAATCATTAAGTATAAAAAAATCCACAGACTTCATTTATATGAAATAAGGTTGGAGTAAGTAATTATTATGTGTTCTATTAATAACTTTATCAATACCTCAATCTTCCTGTCAAATTTTTCAAAAGGAAGGTAAAGCGGGAAAAATCAACTTCAAGTTTCAAATTTATTTTTTTTAAAGATTTATTTATTTATTTATTTGACACAGAGAGAGAGATCACAAGTAGGCAGAGAGAAAGAGGAGGAAGCAGGCTCCCCCGCTGAGCAAGGAGCCCGACGCAGGCCTCAATCCCAGGACCCTGAGATCATGACCTGAGCCAAAGGCAGAGGCTTTAACCCACTGAGCCACCCAGGCGCCCTCAGGTTTCAAATTTAAACTTAAGCAACATTTCTACTGCTTGTTCATATATATAATTAATGTCTATCTGTTCCTGATAGTAGCAGGACATAATTGACTACACATGCCAACCTAGTCCAAGAAAGCCCAGACAGAAATCCCTCAGGTTCAGTATGCAGCATTCCAATGCTACTAATTACATATAGACTATAAATTATTTAATTACGAATTTTAATCTACCTAAATTTTTCAGCTCTATCTCCATGAACTAAACTTTAAATCCCCTTTAACATCAATTGATCAAATAAAACAATTCTAGTTTTCTTCCAACAAATCAAGACCAGTTAATGACAACTCTACTGGTTCCACTGCTTCATGACAGAACAATACTACGCTCATTTCTTTACAGCCTCGCAAGCACTTTCACACAAATTATTTCATTTCAGTCTTCCAACAACCCTATGAGGTAAGGCCAGAATTATTTTATCTCAAGGATAAGGAAAGAGATTTGGAGAAGTTAGGTAACTGGTACAAAGTTCACTGCTAGAAAAGAGGTGAACAAAAGACCAGAACCCACATGTCCTGGCTCCATGTCCAAGTGACATTCCACAACATCACACAAATGAAAGTCTTTCTAAAAATCACTGAACTTAAAAACTGTACTTCTATTTAATCAAACCGTTTGTAAATATAAGAATTGAGATTCTAAAGCAAATGCAAACAATAAAAACGGTAGTCTAAACCACCTCCAACCTACATAAACACATTTCGAAAAACAAATACAGTTGATCCTTCATGCAGATTTTTTTTTCAATAGAGTATAGTACTATAAATTGTTATTTTCTTTTCCTTATGATTTTCCTAACTTTTCTCTACCTTACTTTATTGTAAGAATACAGTACATAATGCATATAACATACAAAATATGTATTAATCGACTGTTTATGCTATTGGTAAAACTTCCCATCAACAGCAGACTATGAGTAGCTAAGTTTTGGGACAGTCAAAAGCTATACACAAAGTTTCTGAACTGCAACGGCACCCCTATCCCCATGGAGTTCAAGGGTCAACTGTATAAGTAAGGCTCAAGAGCAGTTCAAATACTACAGTAAAAAGAGCCCGAAGTTATAATAAACCTATTATATTCCCCCATCACACCACACACAATCAACTCTGCGTAACACATGCTAGCAGAGACTAGGTAAAGTTAGCTAGATATCATTTATGATAATGACTTGAATAAAAATGTCTAAAAATCTTCACTTTTCCTGGTCTTAACATTCTCTTGGTTTTGCTCTAGTCTAGTCTAGTTGTCTCCACAGTAGAGGGACAATCCACTGAAATATGGGAATTATTAGAGTGCTGTGCCCATTTTTTCAACCTGAAAATAAGATTTCCTTTTCACTAAATAATGTACTATATGAACTGACACTATCACCCTCACATAAACTCAAAAATACACATATAATTGGAAATTGGGGGTAGACTCAAAAGTTTTTTTACAGAAGGGATTCCTATTCAAGAAAATCTGGAGATCATTGCTACAAACAGAAAAGTAGGTAAGCCCTAGAAGATAGGTGACTCGCAACTGCATCAAATAATCAAATCTATTTAAGGTGTTCAATATCCTACAATGCATATACAAATAACAATTTTTCACCTGCAACTGCATAATCTATGCTGATAGGAATATAACTTACCTCATCCTGGACTCCACTGGTAGTAGTCAGTTTGCTCCCATCAGTAATTGTAATAATTATTGCTGGCTCCAAGAAAAAAGGGTTTCGTCCCTAAAGTCAAAAAACACATTAATCACATTAAGGCCTAGACATCAGCTCAATTTTTCTGACTAAAGAGTCAATTCTTAGAACACTGTATAAATCCACCTTCCTTGTCAAGTTTTCTGCACAGTATATATTTTTTGTACATTAAAAAAAGATTCCAAAAGAAACATACACTAAACAGAAGTTAACCTTAAAAAAATGGGATTAAGTAGAGGAAAAGAAAGATTTTCACACTGCTTTCTACATTTTTGTATTGTTTTAATTTTTATGGTGAGCATTTATATTTATGTAACTACAAGTACTTAATTTTTTAATAGGGCCCTACAGTTCAATTCTAATAATTTGACATATTAAGATATTAAAAATTAAAATAGACAGTATTTTTCTGAGAAACTTCTTAGGCAAAATAGTAAGTGAACACTATAAGGAAATATAACTTATGCTTGTAATCAATCAAAATGTCTAACCAATGACTGGATATATGGATGGAAGAGCTCTAAAATCAGTTCCATTGGAACACTATAGCTCCTCTAAGCTTACCAAAAAATAATGAGGCCAATTTGAAGAAATTAAAAACTATGGTTACTTAAACTGCTTAGCAAGAGAAGGTAGAAAACAACAATAGCAAAGGCAATGGAAGACAGTGGCACAAAACTCTCACCGCTCTATACGTAGGGTAAAATAACTTCATTAACTTCCATTCAAATCTCTGGCCACTACTGGGTATTTACCCCAAAGATACAGATGTAGTGAAAAGAAGGGCCATATGTACCCCAATGTTCATAGCAGCAATGTCCACAATCACCAAACTGTGGAAAGAGCCAAGATCCCCTTCAACAGACAAATGGATAAAGAAGATATGGTCCATATATATAATGGAATATTACTCAGCCATCGGAAAGGATGAATACCCAACTTTTGTATCAACATGGATGGGTCTGGAGATTATGCTGGGTGAAATAAGTCAAGCAGAGAAAGTCAATTATCACATGGTTTCACTTACTTTTGTGACATAAGGAATAAAATGGAGGACTCTAGGAGAAGGAAAGGAAAAGTGAATTGGGGTAAATCGGAAGGGGAGACGAACTATGAGAGACTATGGACTCCGAGAAACAAACTGAGGGTTTTAGAGGGGAGGAGGGTGGGGGGATGGGTGAGCCTGGTGGTGGGTATTAAGGAGGGCACGTATTGCATGGAGTACTGGTGTGGTGCATAAACAATGAATCTTGGATCACTGAAGAATAAAAAGTAAAAAATCTCTGGCCAAGTTACTCTGAGTACTATGGTCAATTCCAGGGGACGCATTTTGTGAGGGAATCCGATAAACCCGAGCTTATCTCTTATATACAAATGGCTCTCATTTAAGATATTAGCGACATTCACTAAGCACATTTAAGACAAAATTATGACCAAAGGAAAGAAGTTCAAGAGGGTAAACCCTGTGTTTGAAATCACAGATATCAAACTGTCTGCTACTAACACTGTTCAAGAAAGGACAGAATGAAGTTTTGCTGGATACGATGTAGAAAAGCATATGACAAATTTTAATGTGTATATGGATCACTTGGAAATCTTGATAAGATGCAGGTTCTAATTCAGCAGGTCTGGGATGAAGACTAAGGTCCCAGATTTCTAACACGATTGCAGTCTAGGAGATGCTAATGTCCACAAGACCATATTTGGAATAGCAAGGATGTGGAAGGGTTATATGCACAAAAACTCTATGGTTCAAAAAACTTCCCTTACATTTATATAACTCTCAATCACTAGCACATACCGTACAGCACATACCTTATCTGTTAAATGCATTTACAAACACTTTTTACATACATTAACTGTGATTATAACTAATCTTCATAAAGTGGGAGGGGAGATTTGGTAGTTGAACTTGTAAGTAGCATACACATTTTTCAAACTGGTGTTCAGGACATAACAATTCCAGATGGAAAAAACATCCTCTGGTCAAATTAAAATACGATGGATACCTCTAGATTTCAAATGCATAGCAGCATCCAAATGTTACAGAAGACTTGCAGGGGGGAAAAAAAACCATGAATTTACCTTCCCTCCTTCTCTACAACATTCATGATAAATGGAGCACATCTGGGGAAACATTTCACTATTCTATCCCATCATTCACCTCAGAACATAAATAATAAATTCTGTGCAGGTCTTCTCATGGACCTAGAGATAGGCAACGTTCATTCTCGCCTCTGACCTTCAACTGGCTCCCTCAAATAGAACGTCTTTCCTTTTCTCTGCCGACGACCTATCCAATTCCTAATCATTCTTCAAGGCCCAATTTAAGTCCCCTTCTTTTTCCATGAAGGCTTCCCTGATTAGCCTGCCCTTACATAATTAGTTCTTCCTCATCAAATTCTAATAGTGACAATTTTCAGACTCAAAAAAAATACAGATACAATAGAATATTTCTTCAAGTAAAGTTGGATTTGGAGTGGTTTCATGGAGTACGTTTTGAATACTACTCCCTACAGCATTTATCTTCTTCTCAAATTATTTTTAATATATAACACCTTGTACAACAATGTGAATATACTCAACACTACTGAATACACTCAAAAATGGTTAAGATGGTAAACCATTATGTGTTTTTACCACAAATCTTTAAAAATACACCATCTTGTATTGTTTGCTATGCTTTCATCTGCTTGAATCAACTGAAGGCAAGGATCATGTTATATTTCTTCCTCAGCACTGAGCATAAAATATTTGAGCACTGGACACTTAAATACTCACTGATTCACCAACTGTAATTTAGTACAAACCTACCCGAGTTAGGGGTACTTAACTTAGAATTACTTAAACCTCAACAAGCTTCGAAAAGAACATAGGTATGTTACTTTACCTCAATATAAATAACTTCTCAAACTCATGAATTTGCTAGGATACAAGGAAACACTACCAGCCTTCTGTATCTATCTTGTCATAAACTGTCCATTTATTCATGTTTGTCATTCAACTATTTACTGAGTGGCTACCATATATCAGGCATTGTGTTAGGTGCATGATATATAATCTCCAATCTCACAAATGATAAATGATCAATTTTGCTAAATGTACATTTAACAAAAACTCTCTTCGGGTCTCTACAAATACCACTGTAGATCAAAAATTGGCAAAGGGAGGGGCACCTGGGTGGCTCAGTCGTTGGGCATCTGCCTTCGGCTCAGGTCATGATCCCAGCATCCTGGGATCAAGCCCTACATCGGGCTCCCTGCTCTGCGGGAAGCCTGCTTCTCCTTTTCCCACTCCCCCTGCTTGGATTCCCTCTCTCTCTGTGTTTCTCTCTGTCAAATAAATAAAATCTTAAAAAATTGGCAAAGGGAGTTAAAAAAGGCCAAGAAGTCCTCATATCTTCAGTATTATTGTATCTTACTTCCACCCTTAAGCTAAAACTAGTTTTGTATGACTTGCTACCCTTCAAAAATAAATCAGTAAATCTCTTAAAGCCACAACATGGACCAAATACTTGCAACAGTGTTTCTGTATCACCTACATTTTAACCTAACTCAAATTTTCTTCCATATTTTCTGAATGAAAGTATGACATCCATCAATTCTTATTCTTAAGCACATTGAGAATTATCCTCCAGAGGCCAGAAAGTTAGTCATATCTATAATTAAAGAACAATGATCTATGATGTATTAAGAACTTTATGGATGCGGGCGCCTGGGTGGCAGCTTAGTAGGTTAAGCGTCTGCCTTTGGCTCAGGTCATGAATCCCAGGGTCCTGGCATGGAGCCCAGCATCAGGCTCCCTGCTCAGCGGGGAGTCTGCTTCTCCCTCTCTCTCTGCCTACCACTTCCCCTGCTTGTGTGCACATGCACTCTCTTCTGTCCAATAAATAAATCAAATTAGGGAGAAAAAAAGAACTTTATGGATGATGATGTCCATCCAAAAACTAATACACACTTTCTTAAGGACTGTAGTATCTAAAAATCAAGTTAAAATGAATTAAAATTTAGCCAAGTCTTTGAGGTATTAAAATTTAAGTTAAATTCGAACATCAAAATAAAAGTTACTGTTTCCTTGACAACAAGCTTTTAGTTAAAACTTTACTGGAGTCATACACATAATACTTTCCACAGAGGCTAGGCCTGAAATTACTAGAATAATCAGGTACTTGATAACAACAATAAAGCAGTTGTATTATCTCAGTTAACCCTAAAAACTTGGTGAAGTAAAATATTCGCTGAAATTAAATAACATAATCCAAAGTCACCCAGCTGGTAATTGGCACAACCAGAACCTTAAACCAACTCTAAATACGATCATCTGAAAGTCCTGTTGGTGGCAACTAAATTCTCTTGGATACAATTCTAATACCAACCTGGATTGAGCCATATTCACCCAACAACAAATGGTGGTACAATCAGTTTGGTTTTATTTAATATATTCTATCTGCAGCAAAATTAACTACAGAACTACTCCTTTCCTTAGTTTCCTGTTGTGTTGTGATTTCTTACCTACCAATTTTTCTATATATAAATCAATATACCTCCCCCCAAAAAACACACTGAAACAAAATGCAACATATATCAACATCTACTTTTGAAAACTAAATAATTTCAGCCAACTTTCAAAGAGCAGATATATGAAAGCAAGATAAAACAACATTAAGTTAACAGCTTTAAATTTTGGAAAATTCAGATAGAGATGAAAAGTAGAGAAAAGTAAGGAAAAATATGACCATCCTTATTTCACCTGTTATTTAACCCTACCATGCCTAAGGTCTCTTCCTCTCTGACATAAGTTTAGCAATAGGATTAGTCATGATAAAAATGAGAATAATGACTTAATGAATGTATATACAAAAGGATGTTTTTTATTTCTTCAGGAACAAATTATCCCTACCTCTATATATAAATATTAGAATAAATTAATTAATAAATTTCTAAATCACCTGTAGAAAATGATCAGATTATGTTGCTCCAACAAAGTTTTCTTATATTCATTTTACACTATTACTCCCCTGCCTTTGGTAGTGCACTTATTCTTGGCAGAAGCACAAGAAATAATTGGCATCTTTCTCTCCCAACAGTTTTACCCAACAAGTTAAAACACATTTCTGGTTGTCTACTAGTATCACAAAATAGGTTTTTTTTCATGTTTTATAAAAAATTATTTAACATTTCAATGGTCTGAAAGTTGTGATTTAATCATTGCAAGATAATGTCATTAGCCATTTGGTGCCAGGCCTACACAGTTTAATAATTCCCAAATCTTTATATTTAAGAATAACTACTTTACATTTTTATTCTTAGCAAGAATACTTAGCAAGAACTTCTTAGCAAGTATGTTTACAAAGTCACTCAATTTGGGGATGACTGTCCATATTAGAATATCCCTCAAAATTCACCTTGATCATAAAGTTATAAACAGCCTCTTAGTTATAAAATCTCCCCCCAAAATAATATTAAGCTCTGCTACGACAAAGACAACCAGTAGAGGGACTAAAAGTTTACTTTTGCCATTAGCAGAATTAAAATAAGTTGGTTCTCTCAGAGCTGTGGCTCTTTGGCATAAAGAAACCTAAACATGTCCCTTGAGAATATAGTGCAAGGTATAATATTCTACCTCTAGAGCAATTTGCTAATGGAAATCTTGTCATTTAGAAAACTGATTTAAAAAAAAAAAAAGAAAATTGATTTTAATACTGCCCAAAAATCTCACATAAAATTTTTGCTAAAGATAACATAAAGCAAAAAATGTTCAGTTCTCTCAATAATCTAATATTATCACAATGTTAGAACAATTAAAGTACAAAATCTCAATAAGAAAATTTAAAGAATTAAATTAAGTAGATCTTATCTACTAGAATCTATTGCATTCTTGCAAAAAAAAATACTTTTTGAAAATTTTTAAGTTTTCCAAAAAGTTTCAAAAATATTAAAATAATGCTAATTTTCCCCAAATACAAACTAACCTGGTTCTCAGAATCGGTATTTTTACTTTTGCCCAATTAATTTAAAATGTAGCAGGGGGAGGGCTACAGGAATTTTCTTGTACCCCTAAACAGGTCTTAGCTATTATCTTCTGAAGCAAAAGCAAGGCATCTCTGAGCATTCAGTAAAACCTTCTGAGGCTACCTCTGCTATAGTACCAATGGGCTCATTTTCTTCCAGTACCACCATGTTACCAGTCCTTGGAACAACCTCATAAAGATAGCCAAGTGCCGGTCAAAGCTACTTTTCCCATGAGCTAAAGGGTCTACTGAAGGGAAAGTGTGCACCCATGGTTAGCCCTCCAGCTCTCCTGTGTTGGGATCTTCAGCTAACTCACAGCTACTCCTATCTAGTTATTTTGCCACATTCCAGGAAAGGTACAGCCAAAAGAAGTCAACAAAAGTTACGTTAAGATGTATAACATCTCATGCAACTAGGCTAAAAGCTCTCACCTAGCAAGAAAATCAGAAACTTCCAGAAAGAGCCTGTGCTTTTTTTTACAACCTAAAACTTCCTTTTCAAGTTAAGTAACAGCAACAACAAGCAAATATGTTAAAAGAAGGAAAGAGTTCCCTTGAGAAATAATTAAAAGTTCTCGTGCATACACTGGACAAGTACTAACTAGGACTGCTGTTAAAAAGTTTGTAATGATGCTGAAGTTGACAAACTAAATCTTTAGGTCTCCTATTTACATCTTTGTAAAATCTACATAAATAAAAACATGAAGCTGGCATCATCTATCCTATTTTCCTCTATTACCATAACTAATAAAGAGATAACAATGCATGTACCTCTAAAATATGACAAACCACTTCATTTTCATTTAGAAATTTTGATACTCCCTATATAATGTCAGAATTCATATTCTATAGAGAAAATACAAAATATAGAAACATTAAGGATAATATTCACCTACTTTAAGCTTCTTTCTAAAAGAAAAGTAACTTAGGATGTAATTCACTTCCAAAGACTTCTTAGTCATAAGACTGATAATAAACACAATTACAATTATATACACAAATTAAAAAAAACCCCAAAAATACAATTATATACACAACTGAGAAGAGCTTTTAATACATACGTCATAACACAAGTCAACTACCATAAATTACATTCTTTAGTTCAACTTCAGACAACTGCATACCACAACCAGAATTTTTTCAATATCTGCCTATTACCTGTACTAATATTTATACACTTAATATTTTTCCTTAAGTCAGTTCCATTTTTTAATTTTTGCCTCAAACTATAGCAATAACGGGCGCCTGGGTGGCTCAGTGGGTTAAAGCCTCTGCCTTCGGCTTAGGTCATGATCCCAGGGTCCTGGGATCCAGGCCCGCATCCGGCTCTCTGCTCCGCAGGGAGCCTGCCTCCTCCTCTCTCTCTGCCTGCCTCTCTGCCTACTTGTGATCTCTCTCTCTGTTGAATAAATAAATAAAATCTTTAAAAAAAAAAAAACTATAGCAATAAGATCTATGAAATCAGTTTTCATATGCTAATTATATCTTCCATTCAATAATTTATTGTCATTAATATGATTTAGCTTTTTTTAAAGGGTGGGGAGGTTCATTACAGGGATGAATACACAACTGGTTATTTAAACATTCCAAACAAAATATAATAATTATTTAAGTCAATAAAGGCCTGACAGGCTTACATTTAAATCAATATTCCAAGGCCAGAATTATAAGTTTTATGTTTGTTTTAGACTTAAATTAAGACCATTACTTTTATAGTTACTATCTCAAATGGAATAACATAAATGACTCTTTTGATGAAAAAAAGTCTAAAATATTCATCTTAGGAAATTAGTGATTTTAAAATAGTATCTTTGAAAATATAGGAAAGATCTCTGAAAGATACAAAATAAACAAATAACCATGGTTGCCTCTGAAGAATGGAAGTGAGCAACTGTATAACTTTCTTTATATATATATATATATTTTTTTTTTAATTTATTTGACAGATAGAGAGAGAGAGAGAGAGAGATCACAAGCAGGCAGACAGAGAGGCAGGCAGAGAGGAGCCCGCTGAGCAGGGAGCCCGATGCGGGGCTCGATCCCAGGATCCTGAGATCAGGACCTGAGCCGAAGGCAGAGGTCTAACCCACTGAGCCACCCAGGCACCCCTGTATAACTTTCTATAATACTTGAACTTTTTAACCATGTGCATTATTACATATTCAAAACTAAAATGTGCTTAGTATCCAAAAATGAAACTTTAAAAATCTGCTAGGTATACAAAAACCTAGCATTTGAGAATACAGTAAGGTCTAGAACTATAGAAAAATATATTAAAATTCCACATTAAAAGATATATTTTTTTAGTTTCAAGTAATTCCATTATACAATTACGTACCAGTATAGTTCCTTTATCTAACCATGTAATTCCTTACGTTAAAAAATATTAACAGCATTAAAAACAGATGGAGTAAGACTTAAGCAAAAGTAGAGGGGAATTCCATATAGTTATTTTAATAAAATGACTAATGGGCAATATCCTGGAATTTGATTTAAATAATAAAGCAAACAGTAATCATGTAAGAAATACTCTAAGAACTGACTAGGGGCGCCTAGGTGGCTCAGTCGTTAAGCGTCTGCTTTTGGCTCAGGTCATGATCCCAGGGTCCTGGGATCGGGCCCCACGTCGGGCTCTCTGCTCCGCGGAAAGCCTGCTTCTCCCTCTCCCACTCCCCCTCTTGTGTTTCCTCTCTCGCTGTGTCTCTCTGTGTCAAATAAATAAATAAAATCTTTATTTAAAAAAAACCAACTGAAGAATAATGTGACTTTGTGAAAAAAATTAATGTTAAGGAAACTCAGTAACAAACAGGGCTAAGAATTACTGCATCAAAAGTAATTCTTTTGTACTGTAACAAATTCAATATATTTGAAATATTAAATATTTAATAATTTCAGAGTTTGAGTTTTACATTTGAACAGGAGTCTAAAGTTTGAATAAGAGTATCCTAACAAATAAATAATTAGTTTTGGCAATATTTAAAAAGTAATAGCAGTAGTATTTATACTGGCATTAAACAGAGTAATGACGGTATATCAGAAATATAATCTTATTTAACAAATACTAACATTCAGGATAAAGAACCTAACATACCCATTATATGAAATGGACTGAGTAATAATAATTTGGGAAAAATTATTCCAACAAAGCATGTAATAGTAAACATGCTGCAAACACAGCAGAAAAAGTAAAAAATAAAAGCCAAGATGAAAACATATTTTCAAAGACAGATGAAGTTATCTAACAGTAATGCTGAAAATTAATCTGACTTCATTAAATCACACAGATCTACCTATGCCATTTAGACTAATCATCTCCTTGGGGTGTTGATTACCACCAAATCTAGAGTTAGTACCTTTGCAAAAATCTGGTTAATTCATATTTAACCATTAGGGCTACTTCCTTCTAAACAGCTACATATGTGGTCTCAAAAGAATCATTCACACACACACTAGCCCTCCTACATACCAGATGGACTTCAACCGTAGTGTTCCACGTAAGTATCTTCACAACTACAACTGAAAATAAGAGGAATAGCCTAATAAATGTTTCATGTCGGTAAAGTTAGCAATAAAAGATTAAATTTAATAAAGGAGGGCGCCTGGGTGGCTCAGTGGGTTGAAGCCTCTGCTTTCGGCTCAGGTCATGATCTCAGGGTCCTGGGATCGAGGCCCGCATCGGGCTCCCTGCTCAGTGGGGAGCCTGCTTCCCCCCCCCCCTGCCTGCCTCTGCCTACTTGTGATCTCTCTCCCTCTGTGAAATAAATAAATAAAATCTTTAAAAAAAAAAATAAAATAAAATAAAATAAAATAAATTTAATAAAGGAAAAAAAATCATGATAAGCACTTGGAAAAACTGATAGTCTATTTTTTCCCATGTGCTATAGCTGAAGGCCAACTTGAAAATAATTTTATTGGATAAATCATAATTCAAGATTAGTTTTAAGGGGTCCTGCTTTGTAAAAAATATGATTTTTCATTTTCTATGAAAGAACTGGTGGCACCCCAATTTCAGAAGGTTTTTTAGAAGGAAACATGAGACTCAAATCCATTACATAGGTATTTGTACTTGAGTAAAAACAGTTTCTAGAAATCCATTCTTCCTAGATTGTGACTCAAACGTTTATTGATGCTTTGCTAAGTCCCTTCCCAAGTGTTTATAGGTTTTAAATTATCAAAATAAATGACATTTTTAGGGGAAAAAAAATAACCCCATAATATTTGGTCCTCCTGCCAAAAAGATTTTTATAAGCCCTTCTAACCATACATACGAACCCACCAAGGTTTTATCTTAGTAATGAACCTGATAAAAAAGCAGATGTCATATATGGATGACTGACAGTTGTTACATATTTTTGATAGTTGCTATAAGCTCACTAAAACGAAAGCTCTATGAATAACTCTTTTTTTATTATATTAAAGATTTACATTCAGTATAATGTTGTTTGGGATTAGACATTGTCCATTCTGGGTTAACAAAATTTACATATAAAGACCTTTTACTCTATTACCTGATTTAGGCTCCATTTTCTGGAGGCAATCTCTTGGTTGTTCTAACTTACTGCTTTGAGAAACAAAACTAAAACTGTACAACAAAAATTTAAAATTTTACATTAGTTGTTACTTGCTGAAATACGTAAACAACCAGGAACTATCACAACTCAGGCATTATCAGAGGCCACAAAGACATCATTCTGTGATTTTATTATTCCTGATAATCCAAAAGTACTGTATAGCCTATCATCGTCTTGCAGATGGAGGCTTTGTAACATCACTCACTGGGGTTTGCAGCCTAACCTTTCACAAAACACTGCATACTCAATCATCTTCAATTCCTATGATTAAAAATAATCTATTGTTTTTTATAATAATATGATAATCTATTTTAGAATTGTTGGGATGCTTCTAGTGTTCAAACTCCAAAATAACCGGAAGACTTTGTTGATCCTTCCTAATACCTAACTGGGTTCACTAGTTTTAAGATAAAGGGAAATTTTTCCTTGAACAAGCCAGCATCAACAGTGCCATTTACTAGTTACAAAGTACATTACTAATAGCTAATGCTACAATTTCTTTTTCTCACATACTCAGAACTGTTTTCATTTCTGTAATAGTTTTATAGATGATGTAATCCTTCCAAGGACGTTTATCATGAGTCCCTCACCTTATCTAGGCAAAACTAAGGATAGGAAAATGTTAAAATGCCATACCCTTGGTTTTTTTAAGATTTTATTTATTTATTTGAGAGAGAGAGAGAGAGGATGAGAGAGAGAGCAAGCATAAGAGGGGGAAGGTCAGAGGGAGAACCAGACCCCCTGCTAAGCAGGAAGCCCGATGCAGGACTCCATGCCAGGACTCCAGGATCATGACCTGAGCCAAAGGCAGTCACTCAACCAGCTGAGTCACCCAGGCGCCCATGCCATACCCTTTTAAGGCACAGATTAAAAAAGCAAGAGTGTGGGGCACCTGGGTGGCTCAGTGGATTAAAGCCTCTGCCTTACGCTCAGGTCATCTCAGGGTCCTGGGATTGAGCTCAGCATCCGGCTCCCTGCTGAGCAGGGAGCCTGCCTCCTTCTCTCTCTTTGCCTGCCTCTTCGCCTACTTGTAATCTCTCTCTGTCAAATATATAAATAAATAATTTTTTTTAAAAAAGGCAAGAGTGTGTAGGGACTAGAATAAATCTTGATAAGACATTACAAGGCTAATGTAAATTTGTCCTTTGGTTACAACTAATCCTCTTAATTATAAGATTCTTAAGTTAAATTATTTATTTATGTATTTATGTGCAACTAGCTCTCACTATACCACTAACTGAATTTCAAATTGTATATCCTCCAAAAAAGAACTATTATCACATAAAAATCCTTCCTAAGACTTTCCTGTTTTTCCCACATAAATCTACATTACAAATAATAAAAGGGATCATACATTTCACATTTGACCTTTCTTCTGCACAAGAACATCCTCCAACCTCTATATCTCAATCATCACCAACGTGAACTCTAAAATATACAAAGTCCTAGAAATAGACTCAGATCTCAATTTCCACAAAGATTAAAACCTGGTTTTGAAAATCAAAACACATCTGGTTTATTAAATTACTTATGTTACCATACTGGTTTTGAACAAGGAACAGAAATTTTAAAGGGCTCTTCAAAATTGTGAAGGGTGGCACAGTTGGTTAAAGCATCCAACTCTTGGTTTCGGCTCAGGTCCCGATCTCAGGGTCCTAAGATCAAGCTCCACATCAGCTTGAAGTCTGCTGGAGAGTCACTCCCTCTCCCTCTTCCCCTCCCCCTCATGAGCTCCCTCTAAATAAACCTTTAAGAAAAAAAAAAAAAGAAAGAAAGAAAGAAAGAGAGATTTTGGAGAAAAGGCTTTTTAACACCAAGGGGAAAATACTTTTGGAGCCATCTATGGAGCTTTAATTCAAAGTCAAAACCATTACGGTTCCTTATGGCCCAAAATTTTACTTTCACTAGAACGACTGGATAGCTAATTCTAGCTTCTTATATTGGCTATATGTTGGGTTACAGAACTTTTCTTAAAGGTTTCAGATTAGAAAGCTTTTACCTGTTAAGTGTTTAACATAACATTGGGGATGACAATAATCATCATCATCTGAGTTTCCACCAAACAGACATTTTGCTAGATGATTAACAAATTATTTCTAGTTCTTAAAAAAATTCTTAACATTGTGATTATCACCATTTTGCATTTTGTGGATAAGAAATCTGAAGCCGAGTGCAGTTAAGGGGACTTGTCAATACAACCTAAGCTAGTAAATGGCAGAGCCAGGCACAGCCAGTTCTAATGAAGTGGTTCTTTCCTTACTGCCACACTGCTTGCTGTGAAAAAAGCTAGATAAAATACTCTTATGTGGGCACCTGGGTGGCTCAGTGGGTTAAAATACTCTTATGTGCCCACAATTCCAATTTCTAAAATTCAAAACAAGGAAATTCACAAAAATGGTAATAGGTGTTATAATAAATTATGCTGTATATCACTTAATCTTCACCATAATCCTGCAGCACAGATCCTTTCATCTCATTTTCTTAATGGGGAAACTGAGGCAGAGACGTTCCATGGAACTCACGGGTAGAGTGGGAACTGATTGATAGAACCAAAGTTTTCTGAATCTTGAAGCACAATGCTTAGAGGTTTTCAAAATTATCTTACATCAAAGGAAACATGATGGTTAAGTAATTACAAATCTTACAAACCAGATAAAAAACTATAATTGTTAACACTCATACTGGCTGGCATACTACATTGGAAAAGCCAACTAATCAACTGACTAGGTTATTAACTCTATATGGACCAACTATATCAAAAACTTAATAAACTAAGAAATACAAAATCAAGAAGTACCATTAAAAATATACATATATTGGTATCTAGGCCTTAAAATAATAGTGGTATAAAATCCTGTCAACTATCCCCCACATACATATTCTTACTTTTTTCCAAACAAGGGAATAAGAAGAAAATCCAACTGCATGTAACAGTATTTCCATACATGTAACAAGAAAGGCTAAACATAACATACTGACAAAATGAAATGCCAGGTTTTCACAGAGGAATTGAAAGGAAGCATATTCCATTAGAGAACTACAGACATACCCCCCAAAGGGATTCAGATATACTGGTTATACTTTTAAATAAAACTTGTTCTTAAAAAACATACGAGTTACTAATAAAATCTAAATAATTGTTCCACAACCAATTTCATTCTTTTAAAATACGTCGAAAGTGTGAAGAAATTAAACATTTTAAACCTTTCTGGCCTTTACTTTCTTTAATGAATAAAATGAGGAAGATGGAGTAAACTTCTAACATGACTTTCAATCCGAAAGTCCCATAAAATAAGTCACAGTAACATACATATAAAGGTCCAATGAAAATTTCTGTCAGTAGACACAAAAGTAGACGTAATTTTGTTCTCAAGAGTGTATATAAAACTTCACTAAGCTTCACATTTAGGATTTATTATCTAAGTTATACCTCAATAAAAAGGCTAGGGGACGAAGAAGCAGGGAATAAAGACAAACTAAAACAAAAACAAAACAAAACAAAAAACTTCAGTATTTTGTTTATGGTCTGGGGACCACGCTTAAAATTAAAAAATTAATAATAAGGATAAACAAAAACTAAGTTTATGTAAGGACAATACTTTTTTTAAATGAAAGAAAACAGGACTGGTATATGTGGGCAATGATAAACCAAAAAAAAAAAAAAATCCCACCAATATGATTTTACATAGATTAAAAACTTGAGTGAAACTTTATATTGGCTATAAATAATTTTAAAATATTTAAGAAAATTCCAAGTTATAAAATACTGCACAATCTCTTCGGAGAAATCCATGACATGAACATTGCTAAATAATCCTTTCACTAATTCTAACCACAAATGACCTTTAATCAACTTAAAATACTTGAATAAGTGAAATTCTTTCATTCAAATATTACATTTGTTCCTGGCCTTTTAATTTTCAGTGTACATAATTTAATATATAATTATTACCATTCTTTTGCATAAAGGAAAAACAAAATTTTCTTTGAAGAAGTAAAACCTATTATTTTTTGCCTTTCATACTTATGAGTTCTTTTCAATAATTTGTAATTAAGAATGCAATAATGTCTTTTGGATATTTTCATTTTCTTTTAAAAGATCATGACAGAGTAGTTTTTTGCTCCTTTAGAAAACAGAGACTTAGAGTATAAAATTATGAAGAAAAATGATAGCAAGTATTTTCAAAGAAAATAAAATCTGGGCCTTCAAATTTTTCATTTACACTACCACCTTTAAAACTAATGCTCAATAGGAAATAAATCATATCCACCTTTATGCTACTTTGAGCTCAAACTTTCTTATTAAAATATCCCTTGATACACCCAACAGATGCACTCCTCAAAGGTCCCTCGCAAACAAACTTGTGTAAATCTCATCTTAAACACACTAGGGGGAGCTCCCCATTTGAAAGAATCCGAAAACATGTGCTTTTTGTCCCGTGTAAAGGTTCCTTCTCTAACTTGTATTCCTGCAAAAAAATGACTTTCTGACTTATCTGAACCTTACATCTAGTTTTCATTTAATACATTTTTAAAACACCCCATCCCTATACTTAGCCATATTTACCGACTGCCATTAAGACAACTCTAGCCAAGTTAGTTATTTACTTTTCACACTGCTTCCTCAGGAAGCAATACAAAGCCCAAGGGAAAATAAATATACACTTAATATGCTGTAAAATTTCAAAGCACGTAATAAATATTCGCTTTAAAAATCTCTAAATTCTTATAATTTCAATTTAAAGCTGAAAAATAGTAAGCTAGAGGTAAATAAACTCATCTATTTAGGGGGAAAAGTATGCTTTGTGTCTCTTGGGCATGTCACAATTTTGAAAGTAATTTTAATATAACATCCCATTTAAACCTCCAATCAATTCTATAAGAGTACAATGGCTTCATTATTAGCAATCCAGAATATGAAGAAGCAGAGGCACAGGGTGGTCAAGTGACTACACCATGTTACATAGTAATTTAATAACAAAGTCAGGACTGGGATTCCAATTTTCACATTTCTGGCTACTGCACTTCTTACTTCTTTTCCACAGTTAAATAAAGATGGACAAATAACTTTTAAGCAAGTCTGACTGTAGAGTCCTCTATCTATCAGTAAGAATTATTGGCCAATAAAAATTACTGAAGATAATTTTAAAAGGTTTTGTAAGTTTAAGGACTGGCCAAGGCCTTGCAATGGGGAAAGCAAAGTCTCTTCAACAAATGATGTTAGGAATACTAGATGTTCACAGGCAAAAGAATGAAGTTGGACCCTTCCATACACCACATACAAAAATTAATTGAAAATGGATTAAAGACTTAAATGCAAGACCTAAACTAAAACTCCTAAAAGAAACTATAGGGGGAAAGCTTCAGACACATTGGGTTTGGCAATCTCTTCCATATGAAACCAAAAGCACAGGCAACAAAAGAAAAAATAAAACTGGACTACATCAATAATTAAAACTTCTGTCATCAAAGGACATTCAGAGTGGAAAAGGCAACCCATGAAGTGGGAGAAAAATTTGCAAATCACGTATCTGGTAAGGGGTTAATATCCAAAATACTTAAAGAACTCCTAAAATTCAATAACAAAAACCAAATAATTCAAATTTAAAAATGAACAAAGGACTTAAACAGACATTTCTCCAAAGCCAATATACAAATGGCCAACCAGCATATAAATGGATGCTCAATATAAATAACTAGGCAAATGCAAATAAGCCAGTGAGATATCACCTCACACCTATTATGATGGCCAAAATCAGAAAAACAGAAAATAACAAGGATTCTTGTTAGTGGGAATATAAAACAGTGCAACCACTATGGAAAATAGTAATTTTTCAAAAATTTAAAAATAAAATTACATTATCCAGCAATTGCACTTCAGGGTAAATATTCAAAAGAAATTAAAGCAGGATCTAAAGAGACATTTACACACCATGTTCATAGCAGCATTATTCATTCACAACAGCCAAGAGGTGGAAGCAACTCAAGTGTCCATTATGGGTGAATGGATATGCAAAATGTGGTATATACATAGAATGGAGTATTATTCAGTCTTAAAAAGGAATGAAATCCTGGCATAAGCTAACACAGGAATGAATGGTGAGGACATTCATGTTAAATGAAATAAGCCAGTCACAAAAAGACAAACATTGTATGATTTCACTTAATGTGTGGTATCTCTAGAGCATTCAAATTCGTAGAGATAAAAAACAGGATGGAGGTTGTCAGGGACTGGGAAGAGGGAAAAATGAATTATGCTTAACAGGTTAAAGTTGCAGATATGAAAATGTTCTGGAGATAGGTTGCAAAATACTGTGAATATACTTAATACTACCAAATTGTACACTTAAAAATGGCTAAGATTGGGGTCGCCTGGCTGGCTCAGTCGGAAGACCATGCAACTCTTGATCTCTCTAGGTTCTGAGTTCAAGCCCCACGTTGGGTGTAGAGATTACTTAGATAATTTAAAAAAAAAAAGGAGGGGGTTAAGGTGGTAAATTTGACATTATGTATTCTTTAGCACAATTTAAAAATTAGGAAAAAAAAGTTCAGGGACATAAAAAATTTACAAAATACCATTCACCATTGTTTCCAGTTAATACTTAGCACAGTATGTTCAAGTGTTATCTACTTTCTTCTGAAAATTGTCTGTAGGTCAATAAATATAAAACTGTTAATACATTTGTTGATAGCGTAAGGGAAAGAAAAAACCCAAACAGGAATCAAGTTTTCAGTACTTCACCTACCACCACCATTAAAAAAAAGCCTGTATTCTCTACTACCTGAATACTAAGTAGATACTGCTTGGGTAAAAGGAACAAAGTAGCATTATTAAAACTATACCTATATTTGCTAAATTCACAAATACTTCTTTATACTGAAGAATAAAGTTGATTAAAATTATTCTCCCTAAGATTCATTCAACTTGATCTTGCCTTAAAAGCCACTATTTTTTAATGAGGTAAAACTTGGCATCGAAAATCCTTAAAAAAATTAAACACATATTGTATCTCCTCGTAGGTACTGCTCAAGGATTGTCTTCATCAAGGGCTCAGGGTAGTAAGTTAGGTACCGTTCTATCAGGGTAGTAAGTTAGGTACCGTTCTAAGTCCTATACCATTTAATCAGTAGGATATTGGGTAGTAGGGGTACAGAAATCAGCCAGTGACAAAAAACAGTGAACTGTAGGCCAGAGTAATACTTAGCAGCTACATCTAACCAGAACCTAACTTTAAAAAAAAAAAAAAAAAAAAGGACGAGGTTGAACATACCGATAGAAAGTAATTTGGAAAAATATGAAAAATAAATTGAACTACATTTAAAACTTTAATCAGACCTCCAAAATTTTATACATGTCCTAATTTTAGATATTAAGCCTGGTTCAGATTTTCAGTGGTTCTCAAAAGATCAGAATTATTTGAAACCCTGATGAACACATGTGAAAAAGACATGTATCACATTTTGCTGTAATAATATGCAATTTAATGAGCTGTTGCTATAATTTCTAAGGAAAAGATTGACTAGAAGCTACACGTTGTCCCATGATTATAGAAATACCAGCAAAGGGTACTGATTATCAAAATTAAGTATCTAGAAGGATTTCTATGCGCAAGGGAAAGGAAGGTTTTACTGGGATGTCCAAAATGCTTGAAGAAAACATCCACCAAGAGTCATTTTTTTCTCCTTACGGATGCCCTGCAAATTCTGTTAGTATCCTAATTACTACTACCTCAAAGATGTTTTATTTGTAGGTATACTAATACATGCAATATAGATATTAAAAATACTCGGGATTAATTATGGAAAATGGTATTATGTGTATGTACGTGCAAAGAGTAGGTATAGGGATATCTAAATAAATATATATGTACCTACATTTAGAGATTTAAAAAAATTATTTGGAAACTTATGTTTTTAGATGCTCTATAAAAACAATATCCTCTGTCCCTTTCATCTAGCTCACCTTATCTCATTCCCTTCAGTAGTAAGATTATAATAGAAGCATCTAGTACTGTGGGCTCTACAGATGCTTGCATATGGTATGAAAGGGGAAGTATTTAGGTAAAAAACACTAATGTTACAGAATAAAGGTATTCCACAGAAAACAGGCAAACACAAAGTACTCTTAGAAAGAAAATACATGAACTATATTTAGTATTAAAAATTTCAGACATTCAAAATTCTTGATAATCCTTTTTGAATAGGAAACGTAAAATATTTAAAACAAGCAAGATAAAGTCTTGTGATGAAAAATATCTGGGAAAATGTTTTTTTCTAATTAAACACTTTATTCAATCATTTTCATTTGAAAATTGTGGCTTCCTCAATTATTATAATGCTAGGGTCATTTATATGTGCCAATTCAGGACATAAATACTAATATTACTCCATGCACCCTCACTTACTCATAAAAAAAACTAAGCATTATCCCTCCCCATTCTTGAATTAATAAATCCTAACATGCAAAAACAGCCTAATCCCCAAGCTCTTCTCTCCGTCAAAGTGGTAACAGCACAGCAGGACCACCTTCAACGTCAAACATTTTATAAGCTTTATAGACAAAAACGTAAGTATTCTCTGGTGGAAGATGGCAACTGGGAAGAGGAAAATACAGGTTTAAATTACAAATGTCCTCAGCCTCTCCATGAAAATCAGCTTTTCTAAGGAAGCATCCTAAGAAATATTTTTAATAGGTGGTTAAGACGTAAATGTGTGTAAAAGCCTTGCCCACTCAGGAAATGTGATGCAGAGAAACAGGAAATTAATAGTTCTTCTCTACACTGACAACCTGGCAACCAAATAAGAATAACCAAATAATGGCAAGTTTCAAATTTGTCTTGGAATTCAAAGATGCTTAGATCAAAACCTTACCAGTAAGCCTGTATAGCACTACATATAACAAAGGAATATAAAAGGAAAATAAGTCCATTTTATAGAAACAAACTGAAAAGTTCATGGAAAACCTACCTAAATTACAAATGTTGCAAAATAAAACAGAGAAAACAAAAAATTTATGTAGTAAGAAAATACATATTTACTCAATTAAGCAATGGAGGTACAATTCAGTAGAAAGAGAACAAAGTGAACCTGAATTGCACATATACCTTAAATGCCATGGGATTAAATTTAACAACTTTCAAAAATGTGTAGGTGCCGAAAGTAAAGCATAAACATTTCTAAAACTAGGGAACAATTCTGCTTCTTTCTATATAATGCCACCAAAAGTTGTAGTCACAGGAAGAATTTCCCTGAAATTTGTCAAACTCATGAAAATTGTGGCTCATGGAGCTTGGGAAAAGCACAAAATGTATTCCTAAATGTATCCTTATGGCAATAATGTTTCTGCACTACAACCTAAAAATTGAACTTGGGTTTAATATTCCTTTGTTATGTGTAACATTACACATTTATCAGTATCTTTTATCTTCCTGGCCAGCAAACTCAAAAGTTATAATGGACTACCTTCCGTTATTTCATAGTGAACCATAATGGGGGGAGAGTAGTACAGCAGAGGGGACAGAAAGGATAAAGAGAAATCTTTTCCAAAAGTCTGGAGTTCAAAACTATTAACCACCTCTGGACCTTCAATTTAATTCAGAAATGAATTCAGAATTCTTTCTGTATAGTTGCTTATTGTAGATGCTTCAACAGCTGAGAAATCTTAATGTACTCAGTTATTTGCACTCCAGTGAAAATCTTACCTTTCAGAGTACCTATAAAATCTGGTTAAAATAAACCCTGATGAAACAAATAGAAAAATTTCTCCTGACGTTTTTAGGAATATAGACATGAAGACCACTAATCAACTAGTATCCGTAAGTCACTGCAGTAGTTGCACAATTGCCTGTGGGTAGAGTATCACAAAAACTGAGTGTGGTGAAGCAGGGAGTTTTCCTCTTTTATAACCTGAGTGAACTTCAAGGGATTAAAACCAAATTTATGTCAATCCTACAGCACAAAATTCAGACTCTTAATTCTGAGTACATATACATTTTAAGGAAAAAAAAAAGAGGGCTTTAAAACCATGTACCGTATGGTCAGTTTCACTTTTGTATTATGTACATATTGTACTTGAATCTGAAATGTTGCATACTTGTATTTCATGTTATATAGGTTTTGGACTTGACAGTGTTTTTCCACAAAAAGAAAAATCAACTGTTTTTCCACCTTAATATTCAACCTACCTGCCCATAGTTGTCTATGCCAGTTACTAATCTATTTAAATTTAATAAATCAAAAGCTGTCCTTAAGGATTGGCCAAGAGTCGTAAGTCCTTCAGCCTGAAGGTTTTTCAGTTCATTCATAAACGTTGCATGGTTTTCTTTCCATCCGGCCTGAAAAGATAAATGTGAGAGTTTTTTCATCCTTTAAAGCCATGTACACACGGACAGCCGTTACAATCTGCTGTTCATCAAGGAGCTGCTTCACTTTACAGCATGGTTTGCTTAACGTGTTCATACCTTATCACTGCCGAGGAAAACTCTCTTCAAAGGTGGCCAAGAAAAAAACGTGCCTGCTTACAGCTTTTGGTGGCTAACAGCCTTAATACTTTATAACTTCCCTGGGGGTAAATTTACCCCCTAACCTCCTACCCAAAATTCGGGGATGCAAAGGTACTGGTGAAAAGCAGAAGTGAGCAGGACTTCTGAAGTTAACCTACAGCTGTCCCACTGCCCCGCGGCCCAGTGAGGAAGACTCCGAGCGCCTAACCCCGCAGCCCCCCACCCGGCTCGCTCGCCACCCGGGGCGGGCGCGGCCGAGCCCCGGGCCGAGTCCCCTTTAACGCAAACCCGGGCTCGGCGCGGCCGGGCCCGGCTGTCACTCGGGCTAACTTGAATAAATATCCCCCACAGTTCATTGCTGCCGCTCACGCCGCGGAGGGGAAATGTCGGCCATGTTGATCGCAGCGCCGCCGCCGCTGCCGCCGCCGCCGCCGCCGGGCCGGGCTGGGGAGGGGACGGCGGTGACCCAGCGACTCCGCGCCGCGCCAGGACGCTCCGGAGCGGGGGAGGGGGTGGGAGCCCGCAGGGGAAAAGACCTCAGCGCCTGGAGCACAGCGGG
>LNAC01000143.1:2688444-2768530 GCA_002007465.1 Ailurus styani | reverse complement strand
CCCCCCCACCCCACCCCTGCCGCCCGCGGGCCGCCGGGCCCCGGTCTCCGCCCGGGCTCGGTCAGTCGGTACCTTCATGAAGGTCTCTACCGCGCCTTTGGCCGTGTCCAGGTAGGTGGTGCCCAGATGGCTGCGCTGGTTCATAGAGGCAGACGTGTCTATCAGGAACAGTAAGATGGGCATAGTGCTGGCCGGGGACACCGGGGCCCGAGGTGGTGGAGAAAGAGATGGTAGAGGTGGAGGTGCCGGTGGCGGCGGCGGCGACCGCCGCTACGCGGGGCGGGGGAGCGCGGCCCCCGGGAGGAAAACACCGTCTGGGTCTTTCCTCCGGCTGCGGGGAGTTTCTCCCCCGATAGTTGAGAGGAAACTCCCCAGACGCAGTCCTCCCCGTCGTACCCCCGCCTCCGCCTCCTCCTGCCTGCCTGCCCGCTGGGGCGGGCGCCCGGCCGTCTGTCTGTCGGTCGGTCCGTCCCCCCCCGCCTCGGGGGTCCCGTCCCCGCTCCCGGCCCCTGTGTGTGTCCCAGCGGGAGACGGGCCTGGCTCCCCACCCCACCCCCGGTGCAGGGAGTGGGGACCTGGGAGCTGGCGAAGAGGGGAGTGGGCTGAGGGGAGATTGGCCCTGGGGCTGTTGGGAGAAGTTTCAGGGACTCCCTCCGCACCCCGGCGGTGTCACCACTTTCTCAGCCCCTCTCGCTACTGAAGCGCTTTTCTCTCTCACACTCCGGTTTTAACTCGGGCAGGGTCTGCAGAAGCTCCGCCCCCTGACACGTCCTCGAGCCACGTGACGCACCGCCCCGCTGTTCTATTGGCTAAGCCCAAGCCTCTTATTAGCATATTCAAACAGCTCAGGGGCGGGGGAAGCTTGTAGGCCTGCTCCGGGAACAGTTATTGAGCACGCGCGGAGGCGGGGTGTCGGGTGCGCGCGCGAGCGAGCGCCAGGGACGAGCAGGCGGGCCAGCAGACGCGGAGGCGGGCTCCGGGAAGGGGCGGGGACCGACCGCGGAAAGACCGCGGGGTGGGGGTGGGGGTGGGGGACGCGGCGGCGCGCATAGGGCGGCCGCGGCCGTGAGTCTGCGCGTCAGTGCCGCTGGCCTCTCCTTGGCTGTTGGAGGTGATAGGGGTCGGGGGAAGGGAAATGGAGGCTGGCCTCAGCTCCCCTCGTGAGGTCGCTTTATCGAACCCCCTTCCCGGTGGGCGAGTGAGGAGGGGATGAGTAAAGTAATCAAATACCCGATCAGAAGGGGTCAGGCCCCGCGGTCTTCCTTCCGCGGAAAGCTCCGGGCCTGCGGTCGCCGGAGGAGGTTCCTTGGGCCTGAGAGGGCTGGCCCCACCGCGGGCGGGCCCGGGGCGGGGGGAGGGGAAGTGAGAGGTTGTTTATGACCAGGGACTAATCTCCGCCAGTCCCACCGCTCCCGATGGGGAGCGAGGTCGAGGGCGAGCCTCCCCCGCAGTCTTGCTCGGCCTTGGGGAGCAACCTAGGATGAGGGCTGGACCCAGAGCCGACCAGGAGTTCTCCGGATGGAAGACCCCCCCCAAAAAAGAGAATTAACCCTGTTTTCCTAACTCAGCCCTAAGAGCGCATGGGGAAGACTACAATATGGATAACAGTTTGTTGCCCTTTTTATTCTCAGAGAAAAATAACCAATAACCGATCATATCCAAAGAAATAACCTCTCTCAAAACCTTGTTTTTTCCTAGGGCCAAAGAATGTCAATTTCAGAGCTAAAAGGGACCTTAGAAGAATGTAGAACATTAACTCGTTTTTATATGGAAAAACTGATTTCAGCTTGCCCAGGTGACACACACGCTGGGTTCCGCATAAACCCTGCCAGTGCTCTTTCCTTTCACTATATGCTCTAAGACTGGTTCCAAATACTGTATGAGAGAAAACGTTCTTGGTTAAAAGAAGCCTCTGTCACCATTCCCCAAGTAATGAATCCTCTCCTAAAGGTCCGAGGAAAACTGTTCACTCACATATACTAGTTGAAAAACTGAAGACAGTACCTGAACTGCAAGTTGTATACAACCCTTATAAAGACTATGGAGATACCTATAGGGCCTCTCCTGCTAGCCTTGCATTTCGATTGTATTTTTTTATCCTGAAATTCTTAATTATTTGCTGCCTGATCATTTAATGAAATTGTTCCTACTAACCTGAACACAAAAGAGGCATGTTTTGGCACTTGTTTAAAATCTTGAGTTTATATTTCATAACTTGGACGTTTCCTAATACTTAGGACAACCTCTGAACTTCTTGTTAATTTATAGTGGGGCTATTTCAGTAATATGCTATTCTGTAAGTATGTACCATAGAAGAGTGGGATATTTTTAAGACATCTGGACTACAAAGTAAGATGGAATACAGGTCTTATATCCAATATTTGCTGAGGACTGGTGGAGATAAAAAATGATTAAAATGTATACCCTGCCTTCAAACAGCTTATGGTTTTTCTAGAAGAATATCACATATTATTAGCTACTACAAGGCAGAGAGTGATTAGATACTAAATAATTCAGAAAAGAGAAAAATGTATTACCCTAGAGTTATGAACATTCTCCAGGGACAGTATGTTCATATGTTCCTTAAAGCCGAGGTCCTGAAACTGAGCTAGGTCTGGAGATAAGATTAGAGTTCTTTGATACATGAAAATTTGTGTTTTCATTTTAATGACAATATACCAGTTTTACCAGTTACAAAGACAAAATTTTTCTTTCAAAGTTATAATTTGCAACTGAAAGATTTTCATGGAATTGGTCTTCAGTTTTCTGTATCCGTCTTGTCCGCGGACTTGTCCGTGGACCCCTGCCTATCCAAAGGTATTCTCTAGAATGACAAGAATTTCCTTTGCGTTTCTCAGGTTTGAGAAACACTGCTTCAAAGGATTGGTAGGAGTTGGATATGTGGGTAAAGGAAAAGGAAGCTGCTGGTGAAAAGTCCTTTTAAGACACTGAAAATATAGTGAAGAAAGGAAGTTAGCACAGCATTGCCAATGGCTTCCTGGGGAACAGTGAAGTTCAGGTAGGCTGGAGCACTAGGAATGTGAAGAACAGAATAACATCCTTCAGAAAGGTAAGTCAGATCTAGACAGTACAGGGCCTTTATTCCAGACCAAGAATTTTTTCCCATATAAATTACAGTTTTTAGCTGGCGTGCTAAGTACAAAGCAGTGTTTGAAGGGAATCAAACTCGACTACTGAAGTAGAGGACCATGCATTAATTATGACCTTCCCTGTTACAGTTATTTGAAATCATTTCCAATGGAGACGACATGGCTCTTCCCTGACTCAGTGGAGTTGGCAGATTGTCATAGGTGGAGGTGTATGGTAGAGACAGGGCTAGATGCAAAACCAGGGGAGCCAAGTCCAGTTAGCCAACCCGGAGCTATAACCAGAACCTGTGCTTATTATGACACCTGAGTCAAAAGCCAGGTTTCCAGTTCAGAAGCCCAGAAATGCTTGAAGGCATGGCCCTGAGGCAGAACAGGAAAGAAATCAGGACATACAAAGGCAGCAAATCAAGAGGCAATCAGAAACCAGGAAGCATTGACGAGTGGTCCCTAGACAAAATTGTGAAATAGGCCAAGTTTATTCTTAGTGACTCTGGTTGACAATGAAGCTATTGGTTGAGGATGGCTTAAAGCAACAGTTCTGGACCAGGAGATGCACATCAGCATTGCCCACAGAGTTGAAAAATAATAATAAATGTACCAAGTCCTCATACCCAGAGGAAAGGGATTGAGTAGAATTGGGATGGGCCCTGGTCATCACATTTTTTAAAAAAGTTCTTCGGGTGCATCTTATAAATTTATAAGAGTGATTAAGAACTATATGCTTAAAGTATAAAAATAATGTATATGTCTACATCCAGTAGTACTCAATAAATAACTTTTAAAAATTCACATAGCCTTAGAGATACTACATTTCTTAAAAGAACTTCTAAAATAAATCTGCAAACTAAAGCAGAAAAAAACTATAAATGTGACACCAGTATAGATAACAGTGGATTTGTATCATATGCTCATTTAAATTGCTTGAATTCAACCATGTTTGACAAAAATTAAAAAAGAGAAAACTAAATGGTGTGAGAGATTTCCACTGTTCCCTTCAGTGAGTTTAGGCCTCAGAATAAGCATGAGATGGGAAATATGAATCTCTTCGTCACTCAATCTCTTGTGATTCTGGAAAGATTCTGGTTATAGGCAAGCTTATTTTTCTGAAACATGGCCCCTAAATTCAGGCCAACTATTTCATCAGACTCAACTGAAAAAGCAGTGAGCCCTTGCAGTGCTAGAGGGAAAATGAGTTGAAGTAGTGTGGGCTAAACCCTGGGCTGTTGCAGTCCAGGGGATTAGGGAAGATTTCCCTGGGAGGACGTTGGTCAGAAGAGGTATGTGGGAGAAAATTTGCTCTTTGTTGCTGGTTTTAAAGGAGCTCTGCCTTAATGCTATGGCTTCAATCTAAAAGGGAATGAATAAATTCTATGAAAGCCTCTGAAGGAATAGTGTAGTGACTCTGGCTTAAACAATAGCCTAAATTGTGGAAATGGGGCTATTTTAACAATTAAGAACTGATGAATTAGATTCATTTGTAGGAGCCAACCAGAGCCCTTTTAAATTATTTTAAACCAATTAAGCAGGATAACACAGTTTAAAAATAATTATGTGCCAAGGACTTGGCTTATGGTATCTGGATGTGCCATCTGAACAGAGTAATCAGATGAACCCAATGTTCCTCATATGTAACCTAACAAAGTTTTTTGGCAGCCTTACTATTTCCTCAGCTCTCTGCTTTACTCTTTGGGATCACAGTAGCCAATGATATTGACAGGTTGACAACACTTAAAAAAAAAAAAGCATAAAAATTTAGGTGTGAAATTATACAGCAGAATGTATTTGGATATAACATATATAAAGAGATTGAATTTTGCTCATATTATATTATATCAACCCTCAGAAAAAAATGCTACTAAGGGAGTACTATTAAAAGGATATTAGACCTCTCTCCAACAAGCATTATTTCACAGGAATAGCTGAAGTCTCAGATGATTCAAGATCAGTCTTGAAAATGGATGCATACAAATTGAGAATTAGAATCACAATGGAACAGTTTCTCCAGCTAAAGAACATGAACATTGCAGTAATTCAATAAATGTTAATTGCATACCTACTACGTGACAGGCACTAGGGTAGGCCATAAAGAGTTTATAATCTAATGGAAAGACAGAAGACAGATAAACATGATGAGACTACATAATTATGATAAGTCAGCAACACCAGGCATGATAAAACCAGTGTTAGAGGATCAGTTTGAAAATGCAAGGTTATATACACTATTTCATCAATTCTGAGACACCATGGGTTCTAAGAAATGCCATTATTTTTGGTCCACTGAAAGGAAAAAAGTGCTAATTATGACAATGATTTTTTTATCAATTAGAATTTTTCCACGATATATTGAATTCTGCCAACCAGGAGATTTAATAATGGAACATGTTTTAAAAGAACACTCCACTATTTTAAGTAAAATATCAAATGTAATAAATTATTGAAACAGTTTAAAAAAAAAGAAGAATGGGGCCCCTGGGTGGCTCTGTGGATTAAAGCCTCTGCCTTTGACTCAGGTCATGATCTCAGGGTCCTGGGATTGAGCCCCAAATCCCTCAGCAGGGAGCCTGCTTCCTCCTCTCTCTCTGCCTGCCTCTCTGCCTACTTGTGATCTCTCTCTGTCAAATAAATAAAATCTTTAAAAAAAAAAAAAAGAATATTCCACTATTGTCGTCTGTGTTTTCTTCTAAACCACTGGCTTTTAATCTACAAGTGGTTTTTTTTAAGGGGGGAGGGGCTAAGAGAGAGGGAGTGAGAGAATCCTGAGCAGGCTCCGTGCCCAAAGAGCGCTCAATCTCACCACCCTGGTATCAAGACCTGAGCCAAACATTTAGCCTACTGAGCCACTCAGGTACCCTATTATACAAGTTTCGATGCTCATACTTTCTTGATCCAACTAGAAGATGTCAGGGAAAAAGTTTTCAGACCACAACGAGGATTTACATCCTCTCTCTAAATGGTGGGTTGCTTGAAATGTCTAGGGTTTGCAATTTTCTAGGCATGCTACCAGGAATAACCATGAAGTTTGCGCAAGTACAGCTACATCACAACTGCCTTCTGGTGACAGCATTGTAAGATGCCATTACTGCAAGTTGAATTCCAATTTTAGAGATGTTAAAGTAGAAAGATGTACATTTTAGAATCGGGAAGATACCATTTAGTGCTGGTAGTTCTTAAAATAAGTATTATTAGAGTATACAAAGAGCTCTGTGAGCACTGAAGATAGAGCAGCTAGTCTCACAAAGCAAGTGATACTTGAGCAGACAGAACTTGTATGGGGTTAGGACGTGTGTGTGGAAGAGTGGTAGAACTGAGGCTGGGCCACATCAGAGTTTCACTTGTCCAGCTAACAAATTTTGAATTTTATCTTTGGGTGATAGGGAAACAGTTTTGGGGTAAGGAAGTGATATAATCAAATTCTCATTTTAGAAAGGTAATTTCAGTAACAATTGGAAAGAATGATTGGAATGGGAAGACAGTGGGCAAGGAGACCAATTATATAATTTCTGCATTAACTGAGGGAAGAAATAGGAAGTACTATGGAAGCAGTACCAGGAAAGTAAGGAGAGGGTCCAAAAGACATTGAGGTGCTATACTAGGTATTTACCCCAAAGATACAAACGCGGTGATCCAAAGGGTCACCTGCACCCCAATGTTTATAGCAGCAATGTCCACAATAATCAAACTATGGAAAGAGCCCAGATGTCTGTCAACAAATGAATAGATAAAGAACACGTGGGGGCGCCTGGGTGGCTCAGTGGGTTAAAGCCGCTGCCTTCGGCTCAGGTCATGATCCCAGGGTCCTGGGATGGAGGCCCACATCGGGCTCTCTGCTTGGCAGGGGGCCTGCTTCCTCCTCTCTCTCTGCCTGCCTCTCTGCCTACTTGTGATCTGATCTCTCTCTCTCTCTCTGTCAAATAAATAAATAAAAATCTTTAAAAAAAATTAAAAAAAAAAAAGAACACGTGGTATATACATACAAGGGAATACTACTCAGCCATCAAAGAAAGAAATCTTGCCATTTGCAATGATATGGATGGGACTAGAGGGTATTATGCTAAGTGAAATAATCAGAGAAAGACAATTATCATATGATCTCATATGTGAAATTTAAGAAAACAGGATCATCAGGGAAGAAAGGGAAAAATAAAACAAGACAAAATCAGGGAGAGAAACCACAAGAAACTCCTAACCATAGGAAACAAACTAAGGGTTGCTGAAGGGAAGGAGGGGGTGGAGGGATGGGGTAACTGGGTGACGGACATTAAGGAGGGCTCGTGATATAACAAGCATTGTGTATTATATAAGACTGATGAATCACTGAACTCTACCTCTGAAACTAATAATACACTGTATGTTAATTAATTGCATTTAAATTAATTTGACATTGAGGTGCTAGAATTGACAGAACTTGGTGAACTGGAGTAGACACAGGCAGCAGAATCCCTAAGAGATTAAATCCATCTTGTGTCATAGAAACGGAGTATCCTCCAACTACTGGTAACTATAGATTCCAATAAGAACCAATAGTGTTTTTACAGTCATTGTCCAGCAAATATTCTTGACTCTCTAGGATGTGCAGGAGCTGGGAATTTCATAGTGAATAAAGTGGAGGAAAAGGCCTGTCCTTATGAAGTTTACATTCTAGTGGGAGAGGTAGACAATAAACAAGGTAAATAACTAGTCATAGGCTATGTTCACTGCAAGTGCTAAGGATGAAGTATAAAGCACAGAAAGGAACAAAGTGTTGCAGAGGGAAGAGGGTTGTAGTTTTAGATATGGAGAGCAGGAAAGACCTCATTGAGAAAACGACTTTGAGTAGAGACTTGAAAGGAAGGAGAGACAGAGCTGATTGGGTCTCTAGGGAATGACAGATTTTTCCCATTTACTGTAGTTTAGGGAAACATTTGTGGGTTGAAATGCTGCTACATACTAAAGTCTTAACTGTTCATAAGTATTCTTTGCTGATGCTTAGTATTGTTATTCATAACAAGTGTTATAATAATTTGGTGACTTAATACATATTCTTCTTAGTAGCAGTTTTCTAATAAGTATTCTTCACCAATATAGGTTCAATTATTCACGAAATATTATGAAGAAACTTATTTATCTTCAAGTCAATAGGTACTGTTTTAGATTCTGGGGATTCAGTGTTAAATGAGATAGACCTAATCCCTACCCCCATAGATTTGCTAGGTAATATACAGGACTCATGATTAATTCAGAATCACAAATAATGCATAATTGCTTAATAATATTACAAATATTATTACAAGTTACATGGAACATGTAATTACAAATATTACATGGAACATATACTAAAAAGTTATGTGTTGTCTACTTGAAGTTCAAATTTAACTGGTATCCTGTATTTTTATTTGCTGAATCTGGCAATTCTGTGACCTCACTGAACTTACAACCTAAGTACCAGAGGCAGAGATCAGTAAATACGATTAGCATCCAGTGGACATGTGTAACCTAAGATGCCATAAAATGGAAAGCACTGTGACTCTAAATGTGTGGAGAGAACCTACCTATGAACTAAGAATGCCCACCCTTAAGAGAAAGATGTAAACTTGTGTTTGAACCATGTTTTTGGATCCTTTTATATCATTCTGTCTTTGTTATACCAGCCTAGCTTAACTGACTTAATGTGGCAGTCCCTGAAATCTATGATCATGCCCAAATTTACTCCAGATTCAAAGGTTTTCATGTAATGTACCAACAACTAATAAAAGCAACAGAGAGGTAGACCAAACCCTAAAATTGCTTGTACTATATATAGTCCTCATTCTAACATAGATTTAAACCTGAGTGTTTTGAAGGCATTCATGAAAGACATCAGAGCAATATTTAAAAATTACATAATTTGATGGTTTCCCTAAGCAACTAACACTACATATTATTTCTGGCTATTAAAACATTTTAAATTATTTTCTTCTTTCAGTTATTAAACGTAGACAGGTGTTGTAGGCATTGAAAATTATAAATAAGACATGCTTTCTGACTTTAGAAAGTTTAGGGCCTAGTGGAGGACATAAAGATATGTAATATTAGGCAAAATATAATCAATGCCAAAAGGTAAGTGCAAATTGTATCTCTAATTGAAGTGAGAAGTTCAGACTAGAGAAGAATAGAATATAGCAACTGAATGAGGAAGCTTTTTTTTTCTTCAAAGCTTAACTGTTTTCTATCTTCAAATTTTATTTAAAAGAATGTGTCAAGGGGTGCCTGGGTGGCTCAGATGGTTAAGAATCTGCCTTCAGCCCAGGGTCCTGGGATTGAGCCCCACATCCGGCTTCCTGCTCAGCGGAAAGCCTGCTTCTCCCTCTTCCACTGCCCCTGCTTGTATTCCCTCTCTTGCTGTGTCTCTCTGTCAAATAAATAAAATCTTTAAAAAAATAAAATAAAAATAGAATAAAAGAATGTGTCAAAAATGTACAAAATACAAAAATAACAAAAATCACTTTAATCTCACTACCCAGACATACCCACTGATAACACTTTCATATCTATCGCCTCTTTTATATTTTAAATAAAATTGAGGTCTTTTTATATATGCTTTTCTGTCCTTTTTTTTCTACCTAATATAATGTGAGCATTTTTCATTAAATTTTAAATATAACTTTTAACAAACTATTGATGCCATGGATGGACTTGTTGTCTTGACTTATTTTCTTCTTATTAGTAGATATTTTGTTTATTTCCAGATGTTTTACTTTTATGAATAATGATGCATTGAACAGCCCTACATCTGAATCTTCATAATAATTCAACAACTATTATTCAAACACTACCTACTGCCCTGGATGTTGGGAGATACATTAGTGAACAAATAGTCCTAATCCCTGCCCTCATGGGGAAAGAGAGAGAAATGATAAATATGTGAATATGTAAACTCTGGATTATATCAGATAGTGATAAATGCTCTGGAGAAAAATAAAGCAGGGAAGAGGAGTAAGTGGTAGGACTAGATGTTTCCATTTTAAACCTGTGCTATAGAAAATAAAACAGGAAGTGGAATTTGATAAATGCCCAAAAAAGAAGTTCAAAATGCTATGAAGGGGCACCTGAGTGGCTCAGTGAGTTGAGTCCCAAGATGGAGTCCTGTGTTGGACCCCCCAGCTCAGCAGGGAGTCTGTCTCTCCCTCTGACTCTCCCTGCTCTCATGCTTTCTCTCTCTCACGTACTCTCTCTCAAATAAATAAATAAAATCTTTTTTAAAAAATGCTATGAGGAACATTTACCTAAGAAGCCAGGTCAAGAAAGAGAAACAAACACTTGGCAGGAAAGAAGGTAGGCAGCCAGGAACTCAACTTGGGCAAAGTAAAGAGAAAAGAGAATTTCAGAAAAGAGAATACGTTTCTTCAAAAGTTACTGAAACATCAAATAAAGGGGAGACTGAACAAAAACCATTAGATTTGAGAAAGTCTTTGACTTTTATAAGTTTCTTGTTAAAGGAATATTAGAGACAGAAAAATAAGGTAAATTAGATCACCAGGGATTTTAGTCAACTGAAGGCAGAAAATATAAACTTCTCTTTTTGCACTGAAAAAGGGGATGGGTGGTAGCTCAAAGGACCAAAGAGAACCTTTATTTTAAGGTAATAGAAAAACACATAGTGTTTCTAAGTGAAAAGCAAACGAAAACTGAAGATGTGAGAGATGTATGGTGGGTCTCAGGATCAGGACAGACAAGGTCAAGAGCATAGCTGGGACATTAAGATGTACAAGAAAGGGAACTGACTTCTCTAAGATCAGAAATAATGACAAGAATATGAACAATCCATAGCACAGTGCCTAGTGTGATTGTTAATTTTATGTGTCAACTTGATTGGGTCCTGAGGTGCCCAGATATTTGGTCAAAGGTTATTCTGGGTATGTCTGTGTGGGTGTTTTTGGATGATATTAACAACCAAATGGGGAGACCAAGTAAAGCAGATACCCTCCCTAAAGTAGGTGGGCCTCATCCAGTGGAAGACATGACTAGAACAGAGACTTACCCTCCCATGAGTAAAAGGGCACTCCTCCTGCCTGACCATCCAGGTGGGACTTTGGTCCTTTCCTGCCTTCAGTCAGATTTCACACTGAAACCTTGGCTCTTCCTGGGTCTTGAGCTTTCCATCTCATGGACTAGAACTACACCAGCTGCTCTCCTGGTCTCCAGTTTGTTGGCTGAAGATATCAGGACTTCTCAGCCTCCATAATTATGTGAGCCAATTCTTTATCTTCTCTCTCTCTCTCTCTCTCTCTCTCTCTCTCTCTCTCTCTCTCTCTCTGTCTCTCCATCTCTCTCTCTCTCCTGTTTCTGTTGGTCTTATTTCTCTGGAGAACCCTGACTAACATGCCAGTACATAATACTAAATGTTTAATGTGTATATGTTGAAAGACAGAATCAATTACAGAGAAATTCAGAGGTGAAGAGGATGGATGCTGAGGGGGTTATAGAAAACAGATGGCCACCAAATATGACCCGTGAGACCCAGAGCTAAGCTGAATGCTCCAGGGAAATCCCTTTAGTGGTAATAAGGACCAGTATGGACAAGCAAGCAGGTCATCTGGGCTCTTAATGGACAAAGGGCCTGGTTGGCAGGTGATCGAGCTCTTGCAGATTCAAGAAGCATTCCTGTAAGTAAGTGGTCAGAGCTCAGAGTCAGGAAGGTGATGCAAATAGGCAAAGACCAAATCTTCTTGGCATCAAGGAAATGGGAAGAAAACAGACATTTCATTGCCTACTTGCACCAGGCACTCTGCTAGAGCTTCCCATAATCATTTAATCTCCAAACAAACCTGCCAGGTAAGCGTTCTTACTTTTTCAGAGAATGAATTGGGAGACCAAGAAATATGAATGAACAAAGTTCAAAGTCACAAAGCAGAAGAAAACTAGAACCTGGATCTGAATTCAGAGGCATAATTCTGGGCAAGTCTAGCAGGAGTTATCATTGACCCATCCATGGGAATTGGTGCTTAGGGACAGAGCTCCAGTCCCTGTAAAGACCAGAGGAGCTGGGATAACCAGCAGGAAACCAGGGTGGAGACTCAGGCACAGGGGACAAGGACAAGGAGACCATCAACAAAATCTCTTATGAGGGTGGAATTTGCTCATAGGAGCAAGGTGGAAGGGTGCCTGGGTGGCTCAGTCGGTTAAGTGTCTGCCTTTGGCTTAGATCATGATCCCAGAGTTGCGTTCCCTGCTCAGCAGGGAGTTTACTTCTCCCTCTGCCTCTCCCTTCCTACCGCTTGTGCTCTCTATCTCTGTCAAATAAAATCTTTAAAAAAATAGAAGAAGAAGGGCGCCTGGGTGGCTCAGTGGGTTAAAGCCTCTGCTTTCGGCTCAGGTCATGATCTCAGCGTCCTGGGATCGAGGCCCGCATCGGGCTCTCTGCTCAGCAGGGAGCCTGCTTCCTCCTCTCCCTGTCTCTCTGCCTGCCTCTCTGCCTACTTGTAATCTCTCTCTCTGTGTCAAATAAATAAATAAAATCTTAAAAAAAAATAGAAGAAGAAGATGGAAAGGATAAAGGGGTGAGAGCTCCTAAGATAGTAGTGAGAATGTCATTTTAATATTCGGTTCATTGGTTTCTGAAGACCCATGTTCTAAAACAATGAATAAAATATCTTAACATCTTACTATGCAATAGCTATCATTGATGATGGGCACATAGGAGCACTCATGACATCCACTTAATTTGCAGATTAAATGAAGCTCCTTGTGCCCTCTTTAAAACATGCCCACTGCATGGTATATGCTAAAAAACAGTGGAGTTCCCTTTAATATAATTGTGAACTTCTGCTCTCCCTGCAAGTTTCATCCTTGTGTAGTTGCCTTCTTCCCTCAAGCTCCTCTATACCAGTTCAACTTGTCATTGTAATCATGTTAATTAATTAAATATTATGTAAACCAGTGGAATGTAAACAAGTCACTGACGAAACTGCTGTCAAATTAGATGTAAGCAAGAAAACTTGCAAAAGTCCAGAAAAAGTAAATATTTTCAAGTATTTTCACTTCAAAAGATCGACAAAGAAAATGTAGTTCAGGTTAAAATAAAAAGGTTAAGATATGTAGCATCGTTTCCTCTTTTCTGTGCTTTAAATGACTTTTGCAATTCACCAACACTGCTAGTGTTGGATGAGAACGCTTTTACTCTATTCTGTATTGTCCTTGTATAGCACTTTTGTTCATTCTTTCTAAAAAAGCACAGTCTGTCTAGAAAAGCAAAATTCACTGTGTTCTTTCAGTGACCATTCAGCACTTTTATGTGAAACCTCAGTACAAAGTATAATACTACCTGTGATGAGGCCAGTCCTCTAAGTCTTAGTGATTGTGTGACTCCTATGCATTCCATTTCGCTCTGTGAACCCTTATGGCTCACTACTATTCAGATTAGCAGGAATCATGCATTTGGGGGCCAGATCATTGCTGTTGTTTTATTATAGGCCAACATGAACAGTATTTTAATACTTGTGCCCATAAGGAGTCTTAGAAATAATCTAGCGCAATTCTCTTGTATTAAAGATAAGTAAACTAAGGACTAGGGTTAAAGACACTTGCCCAAGGTAAAAAAAAAAAAAAATTATTAAAATAAAATTAAGGGACGTGTTTAAATAGCCCCTTACTTTGTATCTTCCCCATGATATACAGCACTTTGAATCCAAAGTTTTCAAAGCAACTTTAAAGCAGATCATTAATGATTCTGATACCTATGCGTCCAATTATTATCCTATTTTCCACCAGCTGGGTTGCCTCCTCTCAGACACTGAAAGGTCAACATTTTCTTTGCAGATGAAATCAGTTGAGGGTTGCATTCATCCATAAATAAGAAACCTAAAAAACAAAGGTTATTTTTATCACGTACACCAGTGGTAGGCAGTTCAGGCAGGCCTCATTTGTCCACTCTTAAGTTTTATAATGTCATTAAGAACATGAGGCTTTGTCTGTTTTCTTGCTCAGCCAATCTTAATGTGTGCTTTGTCAACTGGTAATTAGCTATTTCACCTCAAGTATTGTAGGTTTGCCTTGGCAGAAGTAATGGGAAGAAGAAAAGAAAGCACGTCAGCTGAGCTGGACTTGCTTTACAAAGAGATTTTCTGGCACCACTCCTAATAATTTCCTCTTAGATCTGATTGGTCAGCTGTGTTACTTGGCCCCCTCTTATCTGCATAGTGGCTTGCTCTTTGTATTGGAGGGCAACCAGCATCTCTATCACTGCAGGACCGTTGCCAAGAGTAAGAAGAAGGTATGTGTGGTACTTAGCATGTGCCTGGCATCTAGTAGATGCTGAAAAACTGGTAGCTCTTATTTTGTTAGTAAAAAATGAAACTAGTGGGGACATCTCCAAATTTCCTCCATAGTAATTATGAAGTGTTTTAGACTTGTAAAGAATCTAGTGTGGTAATAAAATAATTTTTAGTAGAAAAAAGTTTTTTACTAAACTTCCATTTGACACTAAAATACTGGTTAAATAAATAAATAAATAAGATATTGGTGTGGCAACTTTTAAAAACCAATTTGATTAACCACATCATCATTTTGGACAATGGTCAATAGTTTTTAATGTTCACTGAGGTCTCAAAAATTTTAAACAAAACTGACACTGTTTCTCTTTACGTTTTATGAGTTAAAAATATTATGCTATCATTAAAAGTAGTTTTTTTATCATTACTGAAGCATGCTCAAATTAGTGACATATTGAGAAAATCTCTGTGAAACCATTAAAACTTGACCACAAATACTCCTTTGTATTATTCATGTATTGTTAAGTAAAGACCTTGACCTACAAAAGATGTATCTGTGGGGATCCCTGGGTTTCTGATTTCAGCTGCAAAATTTCTAGTTTGCAATGAACATCGCCATTAGAATGGCAATACCAGAAGTTTTATGTGAGGTCCTTGATTTTGTGAAGCAACGATAAGAAAAAAAGACAGGGCCCCTGGGTGGCTCAGTGGGTTAAAGCCTCTGCTTTCGGCTCAGGTCATGATCTCAGCGTCCTGGGATCGAGGCCCGCATTGGGCTCTCTGCTCAGCAGGGAGGCTGCTTCTTCCTCTCCCTGTCTCTCTGCCTGCCTCTCTGCCTACTTGTAATCTCTCTCTCTCTGTGTCAAATAAATAAATAAAATCTTAAAAAAAAAAGAAAAGAAAAAAGACAAATACATAGTTTATAAGAAAATTAACCATTTAACATAAAAAATAAAAAATATTAGCAGAATTTCATAGATATAAAAATACCTAGAGCTAACATCTGCCTCACACATATATCACGTAGGCACTAGTCAATCCCATGATAAAACAAAAAGGGCAAACACAATCCATTATTGTATTATACTGGACTATGACTATTACTATGTAAATTGTTTTGAAATGAGTAGGCAAAAAAAATAGTTCATATAAACCTCTGCCTAAATACTTTCTTTAAAATGAACTAAATATGAGAAGAGAGTGTGTGGGGGGGGGAGTTATAATAAAAAAAGGCAATCTATCCTTTTTAAAAGTCTATCTAGGGATCATTATGCTTAGGGCTTCACAAATACTTACATTTCACAATCTTTACAGCAACTTTAAGTTGTTAATACTCTAGGAAGGGGAATCCTATGGAAAGGAGGCATCAGAGAGACTCTAAGTCTCCCAAACAAGGACTGAAGAGCTGATGTTCAAAGGTGGAGCCGACTCCACAGCTGTATTGATTCCTCTACTCCGTGCCCTGAGCACGTAATTATCCCATGAATATGACTTAGCATCTTTGTTGTCCATGTAGCAATTTTGTGACTCTTGATATCAATAGATGTATTGTGGTCTTAATTTTCAGATCTGTGAAATGTAACTTCAGTTCAGGGTTTCTCTTCAAAATACAACCCAAATAATACAAAAATGTAGTATAAAGAAATGAATAATTAAACAAATTTAGCCAATTTATGCAGTTTAAGCCCAAACTGTCCCTTAATTATAAGGTTTGTCTTTTTTTCTCTATTATTACCAAAATACTTGACTCAGTTATCCAGTTAACTTTATATATGTACATGTTCATGTACATATATCTGCAAATTTCAGTTTTTAACTGCTGTAGTTCTACCCAGGAGAATGTACTTGCTTCTTTCTTTAGGCCTTTTTCTTTTTTCTTTTTTTTTTATAAGATTTTTAAAATTTATCTGACAGAGAGAGACAAAGCGAGAGAGGGAGCTCAAGCAGGGGGAGTGGGAGGGGAGAAGCAGGTTTCCCCGCCACTGAGCGGGGAGCCAGATGTGGGGCTCGATCCCAGCACCCTGAGATCACAACCTGAGCCGAAGGCAGACGCTTAACTACTGAGCCACCCAGGTGCCCCATCTTTTGGCCTTTTCCTTGCATATATTTCCAGTTGCTTGGATCTATCCCATCATCTGTATTCAAGCCTGTAGCATACAAGTCTTTCTCTTTCTTTATTTCATCTAGTCTAACTCCCCCTCCCCCAACTCCATGCCAGAACCCTCACCCCCAGTCCAAGCTAACACATATCCTACTCTTACCTATAGCACTGGCTACAGCATCATTTCATTAGCAATATTCTCACTGCTGGAGGTCAGGCTTGGCTGTGAAGGAGAATTTGGTTAGGCGTAATGGCATCAATATTGAAAAGATATTTTCAATATCTTTTGAAAAGAACCCAAATCAAGTGCATGTCTCTCTTTAATCTATTGGATCTTTACAGATTAAAAAATGGAGTTCAAGTGCACTTCGTTTTTCTCACTAATGCATCCAACAAAATCATTTTATGCTTTAAGGAGTACCATTTTCCCTTTCATAAAGAATTCTCAAATCTATTAGCTGCTCAGATCTGATAGTTTGCTCCTTTCTGCAGATCAGGCTAAGCAAAATGCCATGGCAGCAAGCCACCAGGAATTCCAGTTACAGGAGATTGCCATATTCTTTCACAAAAAGGGCCTGGAAATTGCTAGAACACCCTAAACCATCCTTAACCCTCACTCAAGGAAAGGGCAGAAGTTAAGTAAAAATGTCTGGGATGGTAGATTTTTTTTAATGAAATAAAAAATGTATCCTCTTGTTATGTATAAGCTACATTTGAAAGTATATCCTGCCTTCTTTTCTCAGGTATAAAATTATCTCAAGGCAATTTCAGTAAACCAGATTTCAAGAAACTCCTAAAACATTATTTGTGAGTTGCCTTCATTTTGTCTGAATTTTGATGTGTATTTCAACCACATTGCTATACCAGAGTATATAGATTTGACTGTCCCTTCATAGGTGTCAAAGGGAAATTCTTATTTTAAGCCTCTACATCATCATTGAATAGTTCTAATAATAAGAGGCCTAAATTTTAAGTCCTGGGAGACATCAAAGTATCTCATTTACTATGTTGTTGAAGCTCTTGCAGCATGTTGCAAAACTAGTATGAAATAGACAAAGAGGGGAAGAACAAAACTGGACACAGTTACCTGGTTGTTGATAGTACAAGATTATAAAATATTTTGTTTAAAACTAGTAGGCTATTTTAATAAGTGAACCAAGAAAGGGTGGGGGAGCTCCTAGATGTATCTATTTTAGGACACATCTTATCATTGACCCCTTTTCCTCCTTAAGTAAATGTATTCCTCCTCATACATAGCTCGGAGCATTGTTACAACATCCTTGGGAAAGCAGTCATTTTAAAATGGAGTTAAAGGTCCACACTGCTGCCTTGAAATGTGGTTGAGTCATGTGATGACCTTGGAGCCTTAGCGCCAATTGTGCAAAGTCTCACGAAGTGGACCTAGTATAGCTTAAAAAATACAAAACCCGTGAATTCTTCTTCATTCTACTAAATATTTTTACTTGTTATGGTCTCCTTGAGCAAGTGTTGGCATTGGTAAAAGGGCAATGGGCATTTGCCTAATGATCTGAAGTTTGATAGCCAAAAATAAACATAAGGGGAAAAAAATCATGACTTTCAGATGCATGACCTTGAGATTTGGCCCAGGCTGAATTCAAGTTTACCTTTGCACTATAAAAAAAAGTTTGCTAGGCAAATGAGTAAACAGTAGAGCTTATCTTACTTAGTAATGAATGTCAAAGTAGCCAAGATCATTGGGGCTCAAAATTGTTTATTCACAAATAATGAGAGCACAGCAAACACGTATAAGAATTACCTAATTTTCATAACCTGATCCTTTTCTTTTACCTATGAGTTGTGTTGGTGTATTTTCAAAATTACGAAAGTTTTTAAGTTACAAACTTATAAAAAAAACTTACGAAACTTTTAGAAAAGTTGCGATTAGATAGATTAAACACAGGAAGTATGTATCTATTTCTTTGATAGTTAAATTCAGTTGACAATTCTCAACTGGAGATCGTTTACTGGGAAACACTGGGAAATATATGAGGGCACTTTTGGTTTCTCAGTGACAGACGGGAGATGCCCAGCAGAGAGCTACTGACATTCAGTGCCAGGAACTAAGAATACGAAACATCCTGCTAAGTGTGGGACTGCCTGAACCACCATGAAATGCCAGTGGCACTGTCACCCTTGAGAAACACAAGGGACTGAACCATTAAAAGTAAATGAAGTGTTTGTTGTGAGGAAGTACAGAGGCAGAGGAGCCCAGGGGCTTCTGTGTGGACTGTGGAACCGCACGGCTAGGGCTCAAGTCCAATTTCCAGTTGTGTGACCATGGCCATGTTAATTAAGTGGTCGAAGACTCAGTTGCCCTACCTGTAAAATGGACATACTAGTAATAACTGCCTCACAGAATTTTGTTGTAAGGATTAAGCAAGTTAAAATATATTAAATGCTTGGCCTATGGTAAGTTCTCAATGTTGGCTACTGTTACTGCCAATTCACTCAAGTCCTTCATTTTACATCAATTGGAGTGGATGAGAGAATGCACAATATATTCTTTAAAAACTGAGGCTTCTAAATTTAAAAATCTTCTGTCTGGAATCCATCATGTGTCCGAAGATATTTCTTGATGATGACAGCCATCATGTAAGCATGCTCTCAGTCATTAAATGTATTCAGCTGAAGCAGGAGGAGAAGGTTGAGTGGGAGCAGGAAGCATTCCTTGGTTAAAGAAAATTTGCGTGGGCTGCAAAAAAGGAAAGTGTAAGGTAGACCCTTTATAGGGTGAAGGGATGCAGGGGAGATCCGAGCAAATTATAATACCAAGTTTGCACGGTGGCAAGCACAGCCGGCGAGAGGCAACAGAGGAGAGATCATTACTAACCTAAGACCATGAGGAAACACCAAGTCCAGATGACAATCAAGTTGGAGAACATTTGTGGAACACTTTGCACTTCCATGGGGTCTGTAAGCCTTGAGCCTATCAGTGGCGACTGGGAACATTCTGAATAGTTAAATGCTTCTTTCTGTAAGAGAGGAGACTCCCCACTCTGCAGTGAAATCATGGATTTGTTGTTTGCACACAGAGGGCCTTGTTTGTGTAACACTCGTTTTTAAATATAATTCAGTCTTTGGAAACCCATAAAGGAAAAGCCAATGAAAACCAGTTTTACTTCTATTAAGAATTTAAAAGCCCAAAAGTGAATCTTGAATTAATCTTAGTGTTTTTATATATTTAAAAAACAACTGAATCTGAAGGAGAATGAGCTTAGTGCCTGTGGGAAAAATAGAATTGCTTATCACAGGTGGCTGGGACGCATTTTTCTTAAGTACAAATTAAGTAGCCTGAAACAAAAGGAACTAAAAAGACAAAAGCATACCAGTCGTCCTTCCAATTTTTTAAAGTTCTGTCAACTGTCAAGATGTTTTATATGATGATTCAAATGATCAAATGCTTTCATCACAAATAGATTTTAGTAATATCCCCATTAGTAGACATCCAAAGATAGCACTAAGAGTACTATGTTGATTCATTCTCTTCCAAAGACTGAGTCACAAAGGACAAAAATCTAGTGAATTGGATATGATGACAGCTATCCTATTCCCCCATCTGTCTCTCTTGACCCCTCTCACCCCCCTCAACCTTTGCATCGCTCAAGATTCATTATCTCCCATTATATTCTTTAGCTGTACACTTGCATCGGGCATACACACTTTCTGGTCACATTCTTTTTTTTTTTTTTTTAAAGATTTTATTTATTTATTTCACAGAGGGAGAGAGATCACAAGGAGGCAGAGAGGCAGGCAGAGGGGGGGGGGAAGCAGGCTCCCCGCTGAGCAGGGAGCCCGATGTGGGGCTCAATCCCAGGACCCTTTCGGACCTGAGCCGAAAGCAGAGGCTTTAACCCACTGAGCCACCCAGGCGCCCTCTGGTCACATTCTTAAAGTCATCTTACTGGCTCTGTGGTGAATGTTTCTCAAACCTCTGTCTCCGACATCGGCCCCTTGCTTATGCACCAGTCATCCTGTCTCCAACAACTCTTAGAAATACCACTGGAGTACAAAAATTCTATCCTAATACGTACACGTTTCCTTCTTACACCTCACATCCGATCAACAAATCTGGTCTATTTTCAAAATATATCCAGAGTCTGATTCCTTCTCTTTGCCTCCAACCTGGCCCACACAGCCATCTTCCTGGATTATTGTAGCCTCCTCCCTGGTGTCCAGGCGTCCACTCGTCCCCCTGACCCAGCTCACTGTTCTGAACACAGCAGCCACAGTGGTGCTTTTAAAATGAAAGCCACATTCTAACTCAACTCTGCACAAAACCCTCCAGGGGCATCCCATTTCCTGCAGGATAAAGCCATAAATTTCTTATGACCTGTAAGGTCTTACCTACCCAATGAGACCTTGACCTTGTCTCTTCCTCTGAATTTCCTTGTTCACTCTTCTTGTTGTTCCCTCTGGCTGGAACGGTCATCCCCAGACACCTGCACAACACTTTATATCTCCTCTCCTCAAGGTCTTTACCTAAATGACTTCTCAGTGACAACTTTCCTGGTGTCTTGAGTGCCACTTCCCCACTTTATTGTTCTTCACAACACTTATCATTGGCGTGAACTGCAGTGTACTTATTTATTGTTTATTTTGTGTCCCTCCACCCTGGAAAGTGTGGAAACAAGGACCTTTGTTTTGTTCACTGATGGGTCCCCAGTGTCTAGAACAAGGCCTCGCACACAGACATCATTAAATGAATATTTCTTGAATGAATCCAAAAATCTCTGACTCTTCTAAAACCAGCTTCTAATAAGGACTACCTTATTTTTCCTAAAAGTCCACAGTTTTCTCCTGCCAAAAATCCATCTGGACTCAAAATTCTGTAATTATCTTTGTCATCTGACTAGTTGCTAAATTCTTTCAATTCCACAATATTATTGGATTCTGTTCCCCTCCTTTTTATTTCTAATGCTGTCACCCTCATTAATGACAGTAGAAGTTGGAATTGGAAGACCTGGGCTTGAATTCCATCTTCACCCTTCCCCAGTCATAAGATTTGGGCAAGTTCATTTGGGATGGGGTGGGGGCGAAAATCTCAGTTCTTCATTGGTCAAGTCATATCTACTTTATAGGGTGCTTATGAGTATTAAAGAAGATAATGCATCTAAAGCATGTATTTGTACCATATGATCTCACTCATCTGTGGAATTCAGGAATCAAAACCGATGAACATATGGGAAGGGGAGAAAAAAGAGAGAGAAGGATGCAAACTATAAGAGACTCTTAGTGATAGAAAACAAACTGAGGGGTGATGGAGGGAGGTGAGCAGGGGATGCAGTAGATGGGGGATGGGGATGAAGGAGAGCACTTGTTGTGATGAGCCCTGGGTAATGTATGTAAGTGATGAATCATTGACTTCTACTCCTGAAGCCAATATTACACTATATGTTAACTGACTAGAATCTAAATAAAAATTTGGCAGAAAAGAAATAAATAAAGAATATATTTGTGCCTGACCCATAGCAAGTGATTAATCTATTCGCTCGTGACTGATCCATGGCAGTAGGTTTCTAACCCATATCCCATCTCCTTGTCTGATTCCTTTTTAATACTTCATATCATTACCACCAAAAATATTTCCCATAAGTATTGCTTTGATCATGCTACTCAACATGTTATTCGACAACTTTCAGAATCTTCTTACAAATAAAGGAAATTATAATTTGAGTGCCTACTGTGCCTCAGATACTATTACACATGTTTCATAATTTGAGAATTTAATAAAGCCAAAGCAATTCATCTAGTGTTCAAAGCTTACCCACATCTGCCTCTCTTCTTCTTAGCCATTGCGGTTAATTTTATGTGTCAGTTTGGCTAGCACAGTACCCAGATATTTGGTAAGTACCAATCTAGATGTCTCTCATTCTCCTCCCTTCCTCTCTCCACACACACATCCTATTGGTTCTGTTCTCTGGAAAATCTCAATACACTAGCCATATGAAGACCTATAAAAGACTTGTCCTAAATAGTCCATCTCCTCCCTAATCTGTCACCATTCTAGCCAGAAGTAGTTAATTATAGTTCCTTGAATTTTTCAAAAATCCTTCTTATTGCAGCAAACTGTATCTGTAATAATTTCCTTACAAGGAAGGATGCTCTTCCACTTCTGCCACTGAGTTACCTAGTGAAATTTACTTAACATCTCTGAGCCTCTATTACTTCATAGTAAAATAAGGATAGTAATTTCCTTACTGAATTGCTGTGTAGGAAATGTATATGCTCACTGTTAAATACATAGCATAGAGTGAAAATTGTATTTAATTCCACTAATCTCCAGGAAACTTGTGTGGAAATGAGCCAAATTACGTCCTGGCAGGCTCAGGAATGAAGACAGATCTTCAGGGTTAGGTAGTAACTGATCATCTCAGAGCTTAACCAATCTGTGGTCCTAAGATTGAGCACACAAGGTGGTAACCATGTAAGGCAGACCTACAACCAAAAGATCAACCCAAGACAAAGATGACTGACGAGGCTGAGTACTCAAGATCTGGGGCACCCACCCACTTTGGAAAGTGTAAGCAATCACCAATATTTCAAATAGGAGAAATGCTCAGCTCAGGGAATTCCAACTATTTTCCTTCAGCAAGTAAACCCCAGAATTTTAGCAGAGCTTTATACAGGCACTTGAAATTGATTCCATCATGTAGATTCCCTTGCATGTGAGTGTTCCACGGTCTTAGGGTGGGGGGCATAAATTGTATACAATTTAAGGGTTGTAACTTTAAAGGGAAAGTTTCTATGTTGCTCTTCTTTCCCTATGTTGCTGCTGAATATAATTAAACATCTTGGATTTTGATGACAAGGACCACATCCTAGAATAGCAGAGCAGTAAGAGTAAAAATCTGGGGGGTTCTTGGGTGGCTCAGTTGGTTAAGCATCTGCCTTTGGCTCAGGTCATGATCCCACAGTCCTGAGATCAAGCCCCATGTCAGGTTCCCTGCTTAGCAGGTCCTCTATTTTCTCCCTCTCCCTCTCTATCACCTCCCATCCCCAGCTCATGCTCACTCGATCTATCTCTTTCTCAAGTAAATAAATAAAATCTTTAAAAAAAAAAGGGTGGGGGAGGTAAAAGCCTGGGCCTTGGTCATTGTAAAGCTACCACATCGGCCTTGAATTGCCTAAGCTCATACTTTAATATTGTTTGGTGTTAGGACACCCAAACGAATACATAGCAGATTATAGGAAATTCTGTTAATCAAACAGCAAGATTTTTCAGATATAGCTTAGGTACAAAGGACATACTACATCTTTATGCCCAATCTGTGCTTTCCCTGGGAGGTGCCCGTCTTGGGTCCAAGTTGTGTCCCGAACATTATTCCCTTACCTGATGGTCACAATTGCTGAGGACTGCCACAGTCAGAGCTCCTGGGACTGAACTCCCTTCTGTGGTGTCCTACAGGGCTGTGAGAGCCACTTTCTTGACCCTCTCCTAGGCAAACTGGATTATGTGCTGGCATGCAGTCACAGTCCTTAGCTTCGTTCCTAAAAATTCTCTCTTGGCTTCCAGTGGAAAATAAAAACAGGACACTTAGACTTCAGAGACCAGTGTAATGAAAGAGGAGCGACCTATCTAGCCCTAGAAGCCATTGAGATCATCACTGAGCACTCTGCAGGTCTTTGTCCAGGGAAAAGGAGCTTTAGCCTGTGACCAGCATTGAAGAAATTCACTATACAAAAATGGAAAACTCCTAAATCATTAGATATCTTGAAACTCATTCTGGGTTCTATATACACTTTGCAGATTTTCTCCATATTGCAATAAACTTCAAAACTGATAAATATATTCTATTTTTGCCTCTCATTTTTTTGAATTTCCTCCTATGATAAAATATCAATACTATAAATATACTATTCTGACCATTTTTAAGTGTATAGTTCAGGGGCATTAACTACATTCTCACCACTGTGCCACTATCACCACTCTCCTTCATCTGAAATTCAAATGCTGTATGTAGTAGACACTAATTCCCCATTACTCCCTCCTCCCAGCCCTTGGTAACCACTCTTTTACTTTCTGTCTCTATTGAATTTGCCTACTCCAGGTACTACATATAAATATGAGGCACAGAATCATACAATATTTGTACTTTAGTGACTGGCTTATTTCACTTAGTGTAATGTCTTCTAGGTTTATCCATACTGTAGCATGTGCCAGAATTTCATTCCCTTGTAATGCTGAATAATAGTCCATTGCATATATATACCACATTTTGTCCATCCATTCACCCATTGATGGATACCTGGATTCCTTCCATATTTTGGCTGCATAGAAACCTTGCAGCTATGAACATGGGTGTGTGGACATCTATTCAAGTCTCCACTTTGGATTTTTTTAGGTATACACCTACCTAAAAGTAGATTATATAGTAATTCAATGTTTGATTTTTTTTTGAAGAACACCATACTGTTTTCCACAGTGGCTGCACCATTTACCTTCCCATTAACAATAAATAAAGGTTTTACTATCTCTATATCCATGCCAATATTTATTATTTTCTGCTTTTTTCCCTTTATGATGGCTCTCCTAGTGGGTGTGAAGAGGTATCTGTCTCTCATTTTTAATGTCCTCAATTAATTAGAATTTTAGAAGTTCCTACCAGTCAGTGCTAGTGTGAATCTTCTAGTGTTGAGTGTATTCTTTGATAAAGTGCTTAATGGAGGATTTAGATATGGAATGGACTTGTCTGCTCGTTGTCACACCTCATTCCTCAAAATCTCTGTCCCCAATTTTCAAGCAAACTACTTCTGCTTTGATTTCATCAGTTTTACATAGTGCATGTCTGAATAAGACTTTGCTTGATAAGAGTTCCTCGGCCTGGGCGCCTGGGTGGCTCAGTGGGTTAAAGCCGCTGCCTTCGGCTCAGGTCATGATCCCAGGGTCCTGGGATCGAGGCCCACGTCGGGCTCTCTGCTCAGCAGGGAGCCTGCTTCCTCTCTCTCCTCTCTCTGCCTGCCTCTCTGCCTACTTGTAATCTCTCTCTCTGTGTCAAATGAATAAATAAAATCTTTAAAAAAAAAAAAAAAAAGAGTTCCTCGGCTTAAAGTAAAAGTTTGAAAAATTTCAGCCTGCTCCATACTTTCTAAGGTTCAGACAGCTTAAGTGACTTTTCCAAGGTCTTTAAACCAGGTATTGGCAGGGAAGATTTGAACAGAAAAGTATCAAAGTATAAATGAGACAAAGAGTATGCCTAGTAGCCATCACGGAGGCAGGGATCCTTTCAATTATGCATTCACTTCTTCAACATACATTACACACAATTTAACTGCAAAACAGAATTCACTTACAAAATAGACCAGCCTTTGGCTTTCTCTCTCATCAGTTTGACAAGAAGAGTGGTAAGGGAGCAGGGGAGTGAAACATGCTCTGGCGAATACCATCATCTTGGTAGACAAGAGACCAACAATAGCAATAAAATTTCACCCTTTCAAAGAGGACTTCACATGAAACACAGTTATGTTGGAGAAGTAGGGGTATTGTGACTTGTTTCTAAAGAAGAAATGGATCACAGTTAAAATTTAAAAACAGTTACTGAATTAAAACTATTTCTGTGAAATATACTGTGTTAACACCACAGAAGATAGAAAGTGAAAGAAGGTGGCATTGTCCATGCTTAGAAGAAGCTCATGATATAATAAGGGGCTAAGATAAGTGTCCACATAGCACCAGAAAGCTAATACAAATACTTGAAGGACCTGGGTAAGATAATAGTGCTGAAAGGTGTTTTTTTTTTTTGTTAGTTTGTTTTTTTGTTTTTAGAGATTTACCAAAGGGAAAGATAACATTTGGCTGGGAAAAATCCAGAATGGCGTTGTAAAGAACTTTGTAAAAGAGAATGTAAAGGAAGAATGCCGAAAGGAAAAGAAAGGTGGGGAGGTGTTCAGCAGGTAGAAAGGGACTCAAGGGAGAGAAGGCCGATTCAAGCAGGAGAAAGGATGTGCAAAGACACTAATGAGGATAATCACAAGTCATATTCCAGAATACTGACTTTAGGTAGAGCGTAGGCTATCTATAGGATAGTTGAAGGTAGCTGCATCTAAAAAGATGAGTTGGGAACATGTTGAGAAATCACCTGGTATAGCAAGCTGCGGAACTTATGGTTTACTAACTGGAAAGGTAAGGAGAAGTCATCAAAGACTTATCAGAACCCTGGGAGACTTAGGGACAAGTTATATGGACTAGCAGTTTCCCTGTGCCTCGGGTTATGACACGCAAAATGAAGAGGATGTGCTACAGGTACTGCTTTTGGAAGATTTCCCTCCCTTCAAATGTCCTATTTCCGAGAGGAAAAGGCAAAAATTATGGCTGAATCAATGAGGCAACTTGGTGCAAGGCACGTAAATATTTGTCCATTGGAATGGGTACAGAGTGGATTGGAGCTAGGGTTACAACTGGGAATTTATTACAACAGCCTAAGTAAAAAGTAAAGGCCCAAAACTGGGACAATCATGAGACTACACACAGTAGAAAAGCACACTGGAAGAAGGTACAGGACTTTGCAACCAATGGAAGGGAAGGAGAAGAAGAAGAAAGAGGAGGAGGAGGAGGAGGGGGAGAAGCAGCAGCAGCAGCAGCAGCAGCAGTGGAGGAGAGGGGAAGATGAGGAAGACAGCGAGGAGGTGGAGGAGGAAGCGGGGGAAGGGAGAGAGAAGGAGGAGAAAAGGACAGCATAGAAAAGCATGACTGAGGATAGCCTAAAGATGCATGACTGAGCCTGGAGTAGTTGGTAATGGAGAGAATGATGGTTCTGTTAACAGAAATAGTATAAGTTAGGAAGAGGAGCCAGTTTGAAGCTGTGTAGTGGAAGGTTATGGATTTGGTTCGGGGCCGATTGATTTTATTTTTTTATTTTATTTTTTTTTAAAGATTTTATTTATTTATTTTACAGAGGGAGAGAGATCACAAGGAGGCAGAGAGGCAGGCAGAGAGAGAGGGGGAAGCAGGCTCCCCGCTGAGCAGAGAGCCCGACGCGGGCCTCGATCCCAGGACCCTGAGATCATGACCTGAGCCGAAAGCAGAGGCTTTAACCCACTGAGCCACCCAGGCGCCCCCGATTGATTTTATAGTATCAGTGGCCATCTGGGTCAAGTTATCCAGCAGGCAGTTGAATTAGGTTGAAGCTGGGGCTACATTCCTAGGAACCATGTGCAATGGTGAGGATTAAATTCATAGGTAAAAGACAGAGGCAGCAGGAACTCCAGAGGGAGTCCTTAGAGGTAAAGCCTTGGGAGATAGTCATGTTTAAGAAAAACCTAGAAAAGAGGTAAAGCCTTGGGAGATAGTCATGTTTAAGAAAAACCTAGAAAAGATGAGGCATGATTAGGTTGATTAGAAGGGTAAGTAGAAGGAGATCTTATTGTGCTTGGGAAATCCAGGGGTGCAGATAATATATATTAGCTCCTCCAGATCCACTCCCCATCCTTCTCCGTTCTACTTTCAGCCCCAGAGGCTGCCCCTGTATGGCTCCATGTCTTTGGCTTCAGGATGAGTTTAGTCAAAGGGGAATCTGGCAGGAGATCCAAAGGAGGGGGAACAGAGAGAAGTTGCGTTAGGGTGACTCTAAGGTCGCTCATGGATCCTTTCAAGCACCTGCTCTGCATGAAACTTTCCCCTTACAGGTTCCATAACTTTCCCTTGCCTTGTCCCTTTAGGGCCAAGAATGGTAACTGTGCATCTTCTGCCATATCTGAATTAATCCTATCCATATCCTTCCCTTAACTCTGTCTTCACTTTTATAGTAGTCCCTTATAAACTTTCCTAAATTATCTTAATTTAAGTGTTCTGTTTTTCTCTTGTTGGGACCCTGATTGATGTTTCCGCTGAACCCCAATATGAATAGTAAGTACTGACTAGCAGTCTGCCTGGGGACACTGAGGTTGTCCTAGCCCCAGTCAATAGCTCTTTTTGTTTACTGGAATCAACAGCAAAATTTAATTTCAGCCATAATTCTACCTAGTTCTTGGACTCCTACCCAGTTCCTGCTTGCGACTGTTTAAAAGGAACCTTTGGTAATAAAACTAAGCTAGGCCTAAAACAAGCACCACACTTTTTGACAAAGTTGCTGATCTAGGCATAAAGGGATTGAGCACACCCATAGATAAGAGAGTAGCATGCCTGATTCTCAATCCTCTCAAGGTGGGCACAACCTCTCAAGGCCAAATGCTGTAAGCTACAGAAGAATCCTTGGCCATGGGAAAGAAATCTTTAGTGCTGCCCAGAGGTCAGTAGCCATCTATGGTTCGTTATCCAGCTTCTCGGATGCCTCTCGATTTTCAGAGCCATACCTTACCCTGGTTTTCTAGCTTAAAGAAGACTTCCAGAACAAAAATATCCAACTCCAGATATTTAACTGAGTCAATCCTGGGAGCCCATGGAGCCAAACGCAAGATTAGTGGTCTTTTTCAGTGAAAATATTTCAGTGATGGGAATTATAGAGGGAAACTCCTGTAATCCTGGGATAAGGAGGGGCATTGTGAGATTGCTTGTGTTTCTGATCCTTGGCCTGTCCCCGCAGACTCTCTACGGACAGGGTTTTGTGGCCTTGGCAGGGATAAGCTTTAGGTTTCAGGAGAGAAAGAGGTAGTCTTTGATAGTCAAGGAAGCATGTCTAAGTGGTGAATAAGCACAGGGGCTGAGGTTTCAAGAGCAGCTGAGGTGGGAATATGGAGCTGTTCTTCATCTCATTATCACATACAGACTTCTGAGTATTTCTTTGGTCACTGGTCAGACCTGTAGTACAACTTTCTGGATGGTGAGAGAACATTGAGAATGAGCCATCTCCAAGATGGCCAAGCTCTTCAGCATCGAAGGGCCAGAGGGGAGGGGGAGCAGATTTCTGATTAGTGACAGGTCCTGTTGTCAGGATTCTGCAGCAGGAGTCATAAGGTTGGCAGTTGCTGCTAAAAAAGTAAGTACCTTCCATTCAAGGCAGTGCTTCCAGCATTTCACAGCCAAAGTAGGGATGTACTCTGGGGGGGGGGGAGAATTGTGGCTCAGTGTTGGAGATGAGAGTGGCTTGGCACGTCAACCTTGAACCCTCTGCTTAATGAGGAAGCTACAGGGAAGGGATTCTGAACTGTGAAATAGGTTTCTGGGGTTGCTTATATGATCTTTAGGCTTGGGGTTCCCATAATTATTGGTGTTCCAAGTCTCACCTTGAGGCTCTAGGAGTGAGAATGTTATCGTAGCCATTGGCAGTTTGATGGTGATGTTTTAAATTATTTCTTCTGTGCATTTAGTACCTTCAACAGAAGTGCACGCCAAGATTTGCTATAAATAATCCTGATCAGGGTAATCAAAAGCTGTAGCCATGTGACTTCCTATTTCCCTTTTGCTTTGATATATATCTACTATGTTCTCTGAGATATAGCTACTTCTATTTATTACTCCTAATTCCTTGACACCAAATCCTCCTGAATGGTGTGTATCGTTTTCCTTTTTTCCTGTGTGCATGTTAAAAATCTTTCCTGTAAGTGGAAAAATTGATAGCAAACAGCAAATGCTGCATCCACTGAAGTTATCAGAAAAATCCTGAAGGAATTGAAGCAAGTACATTTAGTTATGTTGAGCAGCAACAACACAATGATAATTCTGGGGAAGAAGAGGAAAAATATGACTGGAAAAATATAGACTGCAATAACAGGGCAGTCTCAAAATGATAGGTCTGTGATATGAATCTGATGTAAAATTCATTTTTAGTAATCAAAGGTCTCATTTGCATAAGTACTTACTAAGTATCAGACACTGTTCTGAACGCATTGCACACACCATCTGATTTAATCCTCACCGCAGCTCTCTAGGTAGGTACGATCATTATTCAGATTTGCTGCCTGGTACCACTATGCCCAAGTTACACTGTTTATAAGTAGATCAAGTATTCAAGTTTAGGGGCCACCTTGGAGGCTGGTTACTCCTACGCCCACATGAAAAAGATGGTGCTTTCAAATTAGGGAAGGGTGTGTGTGTGTGTGTGTGTGTGTGTATGTAGTTGGTTTTCTTAGAAAGGGACAATTTACAAAGATGTGTGTTGAGATTAGAGAAAGTGCTCAGAGCTAGAGGCAGGGGAGTGATCACCCCTACACCCAAAAGGACAGGAGGAGAAGTTGGTGGAACTCTAAAGGAGAGAGACTCATGTTCTTCTTTAGGGAGCCATCGCCAGCCACGAGCTAGGACATGCAGGAACTAATTGTTAGCATCTTTTCCCAACTCTTCATTAAATGATATCACATTGGCAGCCATACGGTTTGTGGCGATAATCCTCTACCACAGGAATCAGCAAATACTACAGACAAGAACTCTCCCTCCTCCTCCTCCTTCTTTTCAGAGAACCAGTTGTTAAACATTTATAAGCACACTGTTGGATACAGCGAACCTGAGGCAATCTCTTAATGTGGGAGCTGAGAAAACTCACACATAGACCTTACTTTCAAGATGGAAAGAAGACCCAACTCAGTAGGAAGCCAGAGAACATTGGAGCCTCTTGATCCATCCTGTTCGAACCATCCTCTGGGAGAGACAGCAGGTGGAGGAGGGTGGAGAGGGGATACCTTCCTATCCATCTTTATAACCCCTGATTTCCCATAGCAGTGGAGGTAAACTTGGCTGACAATTGGAAACAGCGAATCTTCCAGTAGGGCCAGCTAATTTGTTCATTTTTTGGTTTGTCTTTATTTCTTCATTTTTATTTATTTATTTATTTATTAAGATTTTATTTATTATTTGACAGAGAGAGACGCAGCAAGAGAGGGAACACCAGCAGGGGCAGTGGGAGAGGGAGAAGCAGGCTTCCCATCGAGCAGGGAGCCTGAAGCGGGGCTTGATCCCAGGACTCTGGGATCATGACCCGAGCCAAAGGCAAACGCTTAACAACTGAGCCACACAGGCACCCCTATTTCTTATTTTTTTAAACAATAGAAAGTAAGTTATTTTTTATGTATCTTCACTTTTATTTACTTATATATATTATGTGATATATAATGTATAATGATAAATATTATCTGCATTATCATATTATTTATTAGAAAGTTATAAGATTGCTCAAAGAATCAAGAAAGAACCTAAAGAATGAGGCTCACAAAGAGCAGAACCAGGCAGGTCTGGATAATCTAAGTGGCAGGAAATAATCAATGATCCTTTCAAAGCATCTCTGTTTAAATAAATCCCATTCCATTTAACAGTTCTTAAGTGACCCTGCTCAAGATGAACTATTCAAGAATAAAATTTGATTGGCCAACTTCAGTCAGTGATTACTCTTGGCAAGAAGAAGACAGGGTTCCTTGACTGACCATCTCATGGATACTCTCATAATAAGGAGCTAGTAATCTCCAACGAGGAATTCAGAGTGCTTTTAAGAACAGGAGGGTGAATGGGTGTTAGGAAGCCAAGAAATAGCAAATGCCCACTACCATCTGGGACATGACCTTGTTGCAGGGTATCTCTTGAATTGGGGGGGCAGGGACCATTAATATGGAAGTAACTGAGGATTAATTGTTCTTTAAAAATCTCCAGGCACAATGTCAATAGTTCAGAAGGTAGCACTATTTGACATTAACAAAGCTCACACTGAGAAATCATAGGTATGTATGTAAATAAATGTTGGAATGAAAATAAATAGGAAACTGAAAGAAAAGCTGAGATGTGCTGATGTTTAAGGAAGATCCCATGTCACTGTTTTTTGCCAAACCTGATGAACAGATAAATATGTTCCAGCGGCATTCAGAGTAAGTGGAAATTTTACAGTTAAACATGGAGCCAGGCGATGATCAGAATGGGTTTGTAGGGGACTTTGTGGTCCACTTCAGTTGTAAATAAGTGAAGAGAAAATTCTTGACCGTCCTGGCTGTGGTCCCTGACCTACATGGTCCTTTCGCTCTTCCCTCTACTTCTCCAAGCTCCACTGCCCTTCAGGACCCAACACACATGTCTTTTCTCTCAGAGCCTTCCTGGACCAGCTCAATCCAGCCCAATCCATAACGAAATACTGCTTCTTGTCCCATGCACGTGGCACTTCCCAATTGTCCCCTTAGGTGGTCACACAGCTCCTGACATGCGCATCCTGACCTTCACCTAGGGTCCAGGAATAATGAAGGCAGAATCTGTCTGATGACAAAGAAGTTGGCTGTTAGAGGTTTAATGTGACTTTGGTCTTTCTTCCCTTTTCTAGTTCCTCATCTGCCTTAACCTTGAAAATAGGGACTGTAACCAGGATCTGTCCCTCCTCTCTCTTTTTTTCTACACCACATTGTTCTGGAGAGAATTAATGAGAGGATACATGTAAAAGCCAAAACAAGACTTACAAATGGATGTTTTCATTTTGTCTGATGCTCATTGCTCTATCGGTCAAGATCTCCCAAGCCCATAGAAGATTCTTTTAATGGTAGTATTGTCTCATGCTGCCTGTTCTTCCTCAATGATATCATCTATTTGGGCAGTTTCAGCTATGGTCTTTAAAGGGTTGACTCTCCATCTGCCTCCAGCCAACTCATCTCCCAAGGCCCAGGCCCATATTTCCACTTAGTTGTTCTGTAGACATCAGACTCAACAGGTCCTGAATTGAACCCATTCTTCCATATGGACCTAGTCCTTCTTGTTACTGAAGCCATTGACCATAGTCCAAACTGGGCTAGATGCCACTTATGCCTGAAATCCCAGAAATGTTTCAGTTCCAGCATCTCCCTCTCACTGTCTCCCACCCAGTATCCTGTTTGAGTCTACCAGCATGTTCATAAATTTCCATTTTTTTCCACAGCCCCCTGTCTGACCTTCATTAAGTCTCATCTCAAATCTTGCAAGAACATCCTGACTAGTCCCTCCATCTCCACCCACCACCTCAGTCCATGCTCTGTGCTGTCACTGGAGTTCTGTACTTAAAGACACAGGTAAGATTGTATCAAACCCCAGCATCCTCTGCACACACCAAAGCTTCTAATCCCTTGCTCTTGCATGTGAACAATTCGAGCTACCCACAATATATAGCTTCATGTCCTCTACAATCCTCAAACTTTCTGGCCTCATCTCCTCCACAATCCCCAAACCTGAAGCCTTCCCCCCTACCCCATTTCACATTCCCAGAATATGTCCTCCACTGTCACACAATTAACCTTGTTAAGCTGTTTCCTTTGTCTCAAATAGTCTTGCCACCCGGCCCAGGGTCTTCTTAATCTGGCATCTTCCAAGACACTTTACCAGTTAAATAACTTTTAAGAGTTAAAATTAATTGTTCCTTCAAGTAATAACTACCATTATAGAGAGCTGAGTATGTCCTGGGGATTTATGTACATTATAATGTTTAATCCTCACCACTCTCAAGCCAAGTTAGGTATTACCGGCCCATGATCCCTTATCCAAAGCCTTGAGGCCTGCTGTGCTTCCAAATTCAGAATGTCTTGTTTTATAGAAAGGTAGTGTAGTGGGATATGTCTCACTTTCCCCATCTGTAAAATGGGGAGGATAAGTACTAGCAGAGTACCTCTCTCATGGCATTGTTAGGAAACAGAAAGTGTGTTCCTTCAGGCAAGAGCCTAGGGAAGTGCCCTTATGAAGTGCACTGTGGGGTCTATCTCCTTGACTGTTATAAATAATATATAATAGTTTATGAACAAGACATTGCTAGGAAAATAAATGGCTCAAACTAATTTATATCAGGAAGGTAATTTGGATGACGATAAGAGCCCTCATTTTGCTGGATGTTGTGCTTTCTTTTTCTTTCTTTACTTTCACTTCCTTCTGCTACTTACCACACCCTTTACTCAGCATTTCCTATCAAAATCACAGGCCTCCTGCTACTGCAGTGAAAAGTCTTTCTTCATTTTTCTGGCCTATTTTACAATTAATTCATAATTTTCTCCAGAAAAAAATATATATTCTAGATAATTATTTCCTCCTTCTCTGACAAAAATAGGTTATGACAATTAATGGTAGTTTTTAGAAATTCAATGTAAACATCACCAACAAATTCATTTGCTTTACTCTTTTAAGGGCATGGATGCCGAAGAAACCAAGAATATAGGGCCTGGCAGAGACCCTGAAGACCAGCCAGTATGTATGATCTGGCTCTATCTACTTATCTTTTGTATTTGAAGAGACTAAGGAGAAGGGAGCTCCTACTCAAGTTCACACAGCTAGTTAGTGACACAACACTAGCTAGATCCCAAGTGTCCCCACTCCCACCTCCCCCCCTTCATCCCCAAGCAACCACTGATCCACTCTCTGTTACTATAGATTATTTTCCTAGAATTTCATAAAAATGGAATCATACAGTATTTTGAATCTGGTTTCTTCCACTCAACATACTACTTTTGAGATTCATGAATCTACATTGTTGGATGTATTGGAAGAGTGTTCTTTCTTACTGTTGAGTAGAATTTTATTTTAAAGATATATTGCAATATATTTATCCATTCTTCTGCTGATGGATGTTTGGGTTATTTCCAGGTTTTGAATATTATGAATAAAACTGCTATGAACATCCTTGTATATGGCTGTTTGGGATTATATATTTTTGTTCCCCTTGGGTAGATACTTACCAGTAGGTTTGATGGGTCATAGGATAGGTACATATTTCATTTTGTGAGAAATTACATTCGTCTCACATCTCCACCTAAAATTGTGATTGTCAGCTGTATTACCCAGTGTTTTTCAGAGAACAAAACCAATAGGCATAAAAAGAGATTTATTATAAGGAATTGGCTTATGTGATTATGGAAGCTGAGAAGTCCCATGATCTGCCATCTGCAAGCGGGAGACCCAGGAAAGCCGATGGTATAATTCAATCTAAGTCTGAAGGCCTGAGAATCAAGAGAGCTGATGATGTAAATACTAGTAAGGGGGAGGGAGAAGATGAGATGAGATGTCCCCACTGAAGCAACGAGGCAGAAAACAGGGTGGGGGGGGAGGGGGGTAATTCCTCTTTCCCTCTCCCACCTTTTGTTCTACTTAAGTCTTTAACAGATTAGATGATGTCCACCCACTCTGAGAAGAGCCTTGTACTTCACAGAATCCATCAGTTCAAATACTAATCTCATCTGGAAACATCCTTACAGTTATACTCACTCATACTCATACTCTGAGTCATTACTCAGAAATAATGGCTAGTCAAATACCTGGTGAATCCCCTGATCCAGTCAAGTTGCCATATAAAATTAACTCTCACATTAGTCTTTTAAATGTTAGTCTTCCTAGTGAGTGTGAAGTTGTATTTATTGTGATTTGAATTTGGATTTTCCTGATGACTAATCTGTGTTTCCCTGATGAATTTTCATGTGATTATTGGCCATTCCTTATACTTTCTTTTGTGAAGTGTCTATTCAAATCTTTTGCCCATTTTTAATTGAGTTGTTTGTCCTTTTAATATTGAGTTATAAAAGTTCTTTTTTTAAAAGATTTTATTTATTTTTTCATGAGAGACAGAGAGAAAGAGAGGCAGAGGGAGAGGGAGAAGCAGGCTCCCTGCAGGGCAGGAAGCCCATTGCGGGACTAGATCCCAGGACTCTGGGATAATAACCTGAGCTGAAGGCACACGCTTAATTGAGCCACCTAGCACCCCAAGTTATAAAAGTTCTTTATGTATTCTGAATACAAGTCCTTTGTCAGATATGTGAGTTACAAATATATTTTTCTAATAGGTGGCTTGCATTTTCATATTATTAAAGATATAATTAGGGGAGCTCATTTCAAAAATTGTAATGAGCTCTAATTCATCATTATGTTCTTTCACGGGTTGTGGTTTTTTGTATCCTATCAACAACAGCTTTTTTTTTTAAATATACTCCAGTGCTCTCACAGAGTTTTCTCCTATTTTTTTCCCAGAATATTTATTGTTTTAACTTTTGTATTTCTGTCTATGAACCATTTTGATTTATTTTTGTGGATGGTGTGAGGAGAGTTGAGGTTCGTTTTTTTCCGTATAGATTTCTAGTTGTTTCAGCACTGTTTGTTGAAAAGATTATACTTTCCCACTGAATTATCTTCGTACCATTGTTGAAAATCAATGGACCACGAATGTCTATCTCTATTTCTGTGCTCTGTTCTACTTTGTTGAACTATATGTCTATTGTTAGGACAAGTCACACTGTCTTGATTACTGTAGCTTTATAGTAAGGCTTTAAATAGGGTAATTTCTCCATCCTTTTTTTTTTTTCAAAATTATTTTGGGCATTCTTGGTCATTTTGCAATCAGCTTGCCAATTTTTACAAAAAAGCCTGTTGGAATTTTTATTGGAATTGCATTGAATCTACAGTTCAATTTTGGGAGAATTGACAGTCATTCATACTGATAATATGAAGTCTTCTAATTCATGAATGTGGCATATTTCACCATTTATTTGAATCTTTAAATTCTCTTGATAGTATTTTGTGTTCTTCAGTGTTTAGGCTTTGCACATATTTAATTTTCCAAAATATTACATCTTTTATGTTATAAACAGAATTTTAATTTAATTTAATTTTTTCCTAATTTTATTTTTTAATTGTTTGTTCCATTGTATAGAAATACAATTGATTTGCATACATTAACCTTTTTTCTTGAGCACTTATGAGTGCTAGTACTTTTTTTCTTGGTTCTTCAAAACTTTCTATGAATAAAATAACTTTATTTGTGAATAAAGCCAACTTTACTTCCCCATTTTCAGTTTGTATGCCTTCTGTTTCTCCTTTTCTTTCCTTTTTTTGTTTTTGTTTTTGTTTTATTGTCTGGCCAGAATCTCTATCATAATGTTGAATAGAAATGGTGAGAATGGTCAAGCTTGCCATATTGTTAATCCTATGACAAAAAATCCAGTCTTTCAACATAAAGGATGATCTTAGTCTTAAGATTTTTTTGTTTTGTTTCATAGATGTTCTTTATTAGACTAGAAGTTTACTTCCCATTCCAAGTTTATTGAGAGACTTTATTAAAATTCACTGTCAATGTGGTGAGTTACATCGATCGATGTTCAAGGGCTAACCAACTTTGTTCCTGGAATAATTGTGTTATTATTTTTATATCTTGTTCATGATGTATTATCCTTGTTATATCTTGCTGAATTTGATCTGCCAAACTTTTGTTAAAGATTTTTGCATCCATGCTCATGAGGAATATTGGTTTATAGTTTTTTTCTCTTGTAACATTTATGCCTAGTTTTGGTGTCAGGTTAATCTTGGCCTCATACAATTATTTGGAAATTATTCCTTCCTCATGTGCTTTCTGAAATGGTTTTTGAAGGATTTTGTATTATTTCTTCCTTAAACATCTGGAAGAATTTACAGGGAAGCCATCTGGGTGAGGTTTTAAATTATTAATGCAATTTCTTTAGTAGGTATGAGATTATTTGAATTTTCTATTTCTTCTTACGTCAGTTTGGTAAATTCTGTCTTCCAAGGAAGTTGTCTATTTCATCTAAGTTGTTCAATTCATTTACATAAGTTATTCATAATATCTCCTTCTTATCCTTTAATGCCAGTAGGCTCTATATATTCTTTTACTCCTGATACTGTTAATTTGTACCTTCTCTGTTTTTTCATTGGTCTTTTCAAAGATCTAAGTTTAGTTCCATTAAGCTTCTCTGTTTTTTGTTTGTTTGTTTGTTTGTTTGTTTAATTGACTCCTGCTCTTTCTTTCTGACTGACTACTCTGAGTTTAATTGGCTCTTCTTTTTTTAATTTCTTAAGGTCAAAACTTATATCATTGACATTAGACCTTTTCTCCTTTCCTAATATAAACATTTGAAACTATAAGTTTCACTCTAAGCACAGCTTCAGCAAAACAAATGTTGAAATACTGTGTTTTCATTACCATTCATTTCAAAATATTTTATTTCCTTTGCAATTTCTTTGACTCATGGTTTATTCAGATATGTGCTATTTAATTTCAAAGTATTTGGCATTTTTATTTCTTTTATTGTTTTATTTCTCACCTAATTCTATTGCAGACAATATGCTATGTAAGATTTTAGTCTTTTGAAAGAAACTTATTTTTATGGCCCAGGATATGGTCTGTTTTGATGAACATTTCATATGTGCTTGAAAAGAATGTGTAGTCTGAAATTGTTGAGGGTATTGTTCTATAAATGTCAATTACGTTATAGCAGTTGATAATGTTGCTCAGATCTTATATTCTTACTGACTTTTTGGCTATTTGTTCTATTAATTACTGAGAGAAACATACTAAAATCTCTAACTATGTTTATGCATTTGTCTATTTTTCTTTAGAGCTACCAGTTTTTGCCTCATGTATTTGGAAGCTCTACACTTATTTTGTGTTATAATAATAGATACAACTCTTATGTATTGTAACAGCAGATAATGTATCATCATAAAATGTCCCTCTCTGCTGCTTATTAAGCTTTTCTTAAATTCTATTTATCTTTTATTAATATAGACACTCTAACTTTCTTATATTTACAGTTTGCCATATACATCTTTTTTGATACTTTAGCCCTATTTATGTCTCTATAGTTAAAGTGAGGCTTTTGCAGACAGCAAATGATTGGGTCTTGCTTTTTTATCCAATCCGACACAGTCTCACAGCTTTTGGACTGGAGTGCTTAGTCAAGGAGCGCCTGGGTGGCTCAGTTGGTTAAGTGCCTACCTTGGGCTCAGGTCATGATCTCAGGGTCCTGGGATCCACTCCCACATGGACCTCCTTGCTCGGCAGGGAGTCTTCTTCTCCCTATCACTCTCCCTTTGTACTCTCCCTCCCTCTCTGTCCCAAATAAATAAATAAAATCTCTTCTAAAAAATGGAGAGCTTAGTCAACATAATTTTTGATCTAATTGGATTTTGGTTGACCATTTTGTTATTTACTTTCTATTTGTCTCATCTGTTTTTGTTCCTCTGTTCCTCTTTTCTTATCTTTTTTGTGTTAATCAATTATTGGTAGATTGAATTTTAATTCCTGTATTTACTTTTTAGCTGTGTCTCTTGGTATTATTTCTTTAGTGATTGTCCTAGAGATTACAGTCTCTATCACAATTTACTTAAAATTAATGTTGAATTAATGGTAAATTTGAAATACAGGAACTCTGTGACAATATGATTCTGCTTAACATTCACTCACTGTGCTAGTGTTATATATATATTATACCTCTATGTATTATAAACCAACTAATACTAGATTCCAAGTTTCTGGTCTTTTATGCCTGATTCATGATGAGATTTTGAATTTCAAACAACACTCTCAACAGTTATAACCTGACCCAACAAGGTCAAAACCAATTTCTCATCGCACTAAAAAAACTCCGAAAAACATTTTGTGTCTTTATGCCACTATAAAAGCTAGTGATGGGGAAACCTGAGCAGCTCATTGAGGTTTATTCCTTGCCTCTGAAACAAATGTTTGGCATATTTAAATTTTGAAGTTGAAAGAGAATTTAAAATCTTGTCAGCACTCTCATTTTGTACCCAAAGGGTGGCATCCAGAAATGTAAAGGACTGATCTGAGATCACATGATTCATTCATTCGGTAATTCATTGAAAAAGTCACCATTCATTGCAAAGGGATTTATTTAGTGCTTTCCCTAGAGCTGTTAATGAAGATACAAAAATGAGTAAGAACTACAAGGCATTGAGTGGTACACCTAAAGCTGGTGAGTGTTATGGTGGGTAAATTATTCCACAGATAAATCTGTTAAAAAAATGAGTAAGATCCAGTCCTTTCCATCAAGGAGATCAGAGTGTAACAGAAGTCTAAAACACACATAGACAATTGCAATAAGATGTGAACAAGCTGTAACAGACCTGTATTCTTTGCCACTTAACACTGGAGCGCCCTGAGGCTCAGACTTGGACCTCTTATATTTTCTTTCCACAACCACTCCCTTTATGATCTCATTCAGTGTCACAGTTTTAAATATCAGTTGTATGCTGATGACTCCAAAATTTATATCTCTAGCAGTTGTCTCTCCCAATTCGAGACTCATACATCCAACTGACAACTAGATATCTCTCCTTTAAAGGTTAATTAGCATCTCAAACTCAATGTCCAATACCACATTCCTTATCTTCCCCCTCCAAATCTGCTCCTTCCACAATCTTCATCATCCCAATTCCATCTTTCTAGTTGCTTGGGCCAAAAAACCTTAGAGTCATCTTTGACTTGTTTCTTTCTGTCACTTAATCCATCATGAAGTCCTATTGGCTCTACAGTCGACATATATCTAGAATCTGACCATTTCCCACCACCTCCCCTGCTGCAATTCTGGTCCAAACCACCATCCTTTCTTGTCCAGATTATTGCCTTGTCCCCCAACAGTCCATATTCTATAAAGCAGAAGAAACTTTAAAAATGTAACTCGAGTTAAGTCAGTTCTCTGATCAAGAGAACTCATCTCCCTACTAGTTAAAGCCAAAGTCCTCACAGGGGCCTCAAAGACCCCATAAAAATCTGGGCTCCCATCTCTGCTCTATTATCTTTCTTATCTAGTCTCCACTACTGTTTTTTCTGCTCACTCTGTTCCATGCACATGAGCTTCCTTGTTGTTCCTCAAATATTACAGGCAAGCTCTTCCTTCAGGGTCTCTGAACTTGCCATTCCCTCTACCTGGAGCTCTCTTCATCAGATATCCCATTGCTCACTCCCTCACCTGCTTCAAGTCTTTGCTCAGATGTCACCTTCTCCCAGAAGTCTACCCTGATTACCCAACTTCAATCTGTAAGCATCTCACTGGTACCCTGGAACTTCTTACTGCTCTTCCAACTCTATTTTCTCCATAAGTACTTACCTCCTTAAATATATCTCCTAAACAATTTACTTATTTGGTTCATTTTCTGTTTATCCTCAATAGGCCAAGAGCCCTATGAAGATTTATTCATGTTCATCACTTTTGTAGCATCTAGAATAGTGAGGTATTCAAGAAAATGTTTGCATGAGTGTATTCAATATGCCTAGTGCTGCTAAGAAGAAAATGGGTGGGTTCTCTGCTGTGTCCAGACTATGCTTGTTTGTTTGTTTGTTTGTTTGTTTGTGGGAGGGCTATTACGGAGGAAAGGTTGCTAGATGTCAGGAGAATGTTCACTGTGCAAGTGATAGTTGAACTTAGCCTTGAAGGATGATCAGGATTTTTCTAGACAGAGGAGATAGTGACGGGCACTCCAGATAGAAGGAGCAGCATGTGCAAAAGCAGTATTTTACAAACGCCTGGAATGAGCATAAAATGCCAATGAGTGTGACATAAGGGCAGAATGGGGCAGGGAAAATGAACTGATGGGTCTAGAGAGGAGGCCTGGAGGGCTGATCAGAGCCAGCCATGAAAGATGGAGCCAGATTAGACCTGGGTCTTTCAGCTCCCTCTCCAGTGCCTTGTCCACTGCTTCGGAAAGACTCTTTTCAGCCTACAGCTTATTTTTCCTTTGCGTATTATAGGTTGATGCCTTTACCACCCATTTTCTTTTATAAATAAATTGTATTCATAACCCCAGAGAATGAGATTTAAGACAGGTGATTCTAAAAGTAGGTACATTTTTAAAAACAAAAAGCTGAAAGTGTTTGTATTTTTGAGATATATTATAAATTTTTAATTATTCAAATCCAAAAGACTGAAATAATCAAAATTTCTAAAGAAGTGACAGCTGGTGCCTGGTGCAAGCCTATTTTCGCCATCAATTTAGAGTTCAAACTCTGTAGGAAAAAAATGCCAATGATCTCACACACAGAGGATTATGGAAATGGATATAAATTGGGGGGAGGGGGAATTGAAAAATGTCCTCCACATATTTTTGGAAGTTGACAACTGACAGTGGTATTGAATTAACTATTATATATTTGAATTGTTAAATTAAGCAATGAGGAGTGGGAAATTGTAGGTAGTGAACTAATTGTGTACTATTATATTGTTTTATTCTCAAAAGTGGTATTTCTTATACTTTAATTATTCTTAATCCCACTTGTAAGGCTGACGATCTTGCATCTTTTTGTTAACTTTGTCAGGCTGAAATATTAAACATTAAAAATAGGTAATAACCAGAACAACTATATTAATTCATTCAACAAATATTTGACAGCCTATTATAAAAAAGGAACGTAATTTGGTTTTGGATTCCACATGACACAAAAGCAAGTAGTTATTTCTCTTTTCTTAAAATAACTGCGAGGAACACATTGATGTATAGTGTGGAGATTAACCATCCAAATTAATTTGTAAATTTATAGTTTTATGTGATTAAGATGAAACAGTTGTGAGAATCCCCCCAGAAGTCCTATGGAAAGCATATCATTGGAGCACCTGGGTGGCTCAGTGGGTTAAAGCCTCTGCCTTCGGCTCAGGTCATGATCTCAGGGTCCTGGGATCAAGCCCCGCATTGGGCTCTCTGCTCAGCGGGGAGCCTGCTTTCTCCTCTCTCTCTGCTTACTTGTAATCTCTCTCTGTCAAATAAATAAATAAAATCTTAAAAAAAAAGGAAAGCATATCATTTCCACTGACTTGTATGCACAACAACAGACAGAAATTTTGTTGGAAGTCATATCAGCCTATGCTTAGCTTCAAACAATAGAGATATTTCTAAGATTCCTTACATTGGAGTGAACTCAGCTTGCATCCAGCCCTGGAAAGCCTGATAACACGACAAGAAGACCCATTTTCTCTGTATAAACGTATATACTCATAGAATTTTTAAATTGCATTCCTTGCAATATGTAGCAAGAGCCACACAGATGTTCTGTCACTCTGACCTGGCAATTCTACTCCTGGGAACTTATCCAAAGGAACTAATTCCATAGAAGCAAAAAAATCTAGATGCACAAAGATTTTTTATTACAGGGCCATCTATAATGGCCCAAATCGGGAAGCAATCCAAGTTTCCACAAGAGGAAAATGATGTAAAAGTGTGTAGTCCATCAGCAAGATGTCCTATTACCTGATCATTTCAAGTCAGAACCATGAAGAGACTGCAGAAATGATAAAAATATTTTTGATGAACCTCAAATTCAAAGGTAGCATTTTTAAAATGACATTTACGTTGTGATGATAAATATGTAAAAAGAGATGGACATGTGGAGGACCAGAAGTTAAACTAGACAAAGAAAAATAAGTCTGTTAAGATAGAGGAATTAGGAGTTTGTTTTAGATCATAAATAAAAGTGGGGTGTTTATAGAATGGACCTACTTGTGCTCTCCCTGAGCTTCCTACTATCATCACCTCTGTAACTATTGTTATCGCCAACCCTGTGTGACTGTACTGGGGATAAGGCCTTTGAGGAGGTGATTAAGGTGAAATGAGATCATGAGGGTGGAGCCGGGGTCCCACAGAACCAGCTTCTAAGAAGAGGAAGAGACATCAGTTGTCTCTCTCTCTCTCTCTCTCTCTCTCTCTCTCTCTCTCCCGTGTGAAGACACAGGAAGAAGGCAGCCCTCTGCAGGCCAGGAAGAGGGCTCTCACAGGATCTCAGACTTACAGCCTCCAGAACTATAAGAAATAAATGCCTGTGCTTAAAGTCACCGGGTCTATGGTATCTTGTTATGGCAGCCCAAGTAGACTAAGTAGATTAAGACACTAACCTCCAAGAGCCACGTGGGTTCTGTGGACACAGGAACACAAGGTGCCCCTGCCCTGCCTGCCAAAAGTCCAGCTTTGGGGGCAGGTCCAGAATCGGTAATAGTAATGTAGGTTCTGTCAGTTGTGGCAGCTCTTCACACACAAAACATATTCAGAAATCAGGTGCTTTCACATGGAAACCCGACAGCACACCAGCACACCAATGGATGCAAGCACTCATCCAAGAAATAGTTCTCGAACACCAGCTGTGTGTCTGTTGAGCACATTGGTATGGGACATATAGCAGTAATCAGAACAGACAAAACTCCCTGTCCTCAGAGAGCCGATCTTCTATGGGGGAACACAGGCGATCCACAACATGAGTAAGTGAATAGTATGATATGCTAGATGGTGGTAAGTGCTAAGGAGGAAAATAAGGCAGCAAGGGGGCTGAGGAATAAAGGGTGAAAATAAAGGGTGATTTTCAGTAGAGAGGTTAGGGGAAGTCTCCCAAAGCAGGTGCCAGTGGAATAAAGGCCAGAAGGTGGCGAGGGAGGGAGCTATGTATATATTAGCAAAAGAATATTCCAGAAAGACAGAAAGGCAAAGCGCCTGAGAAGTGCTGGAAAATTGCCAGGAAGGGTGGTATGGCGAAGTAGAGATGAAATGAGGGGAGAGAGATGAGGGGCGGTACAGATCACTATCACCCAGAGCTCCTGGAACATTCTATTGGCTTCACTTCACCTTCTCCACTTAGCAGAGGCAGGGGCTTTTTACACTGTTACCACATATCTCTGGCTGCTGTGTAGGCAGCACTGCTGCTGCTGCTGCTGCTATGGAGTAAAACATTAGAATACATTCTCTGTGGGGTTCCTGGGGCTGCCCTCACTGATTACCACAAACTGGTGGCTGAAAACAAGAGAAATTGATTCTTCCATGTTTCTAGAGGCTGGAAGTCTGAAATCAAGGTATCTGCAGGGTTGGTTTCTTCTGGAGCCTCTGAGGGAGAATCTGCCCCATTTGTCTCTCAGCTTCCGGTGGCTACAGCAATCCTTGTCATTCCTTGACTTGGAGCTACATCTCTCTAATCTCTGTTTCTGACTTCACACGGTCTCTCTCTCTCTCTCTCTCTCTCTCTCTCTCTCTGTGTGTGTGTGTGTCTGTGCTTGTGTGTGTCTCTCTGTCTGAAACTCTCTCTTCTTTTTCTTATGAAGATGCCAGTTGTTGGACTTAGGGCCTACTTTAAGCCAGTATGACCTCATCTTAACTAATTACATCTACAAAGATCCTATTTTCAAGTAAGGTCACATTGGTAAGTTCCAGATGAACATGAATTTGGAGTTAGTTATACCATTCGCTATGTGTACCTACCACTGAAATACTATGTTTAAACATACGATCTGAAAAACGAGGCTTTTTTTTTAGGTCTGTTCCTACAGTTTATAGGAAGGAAAACCCCATGTGAAGTGTGAGTTGATCCCTTAGCAAGACAGAATTGGCTATAAACAAAGTACACATAAGAAGGCCAAAGTTCAGGGCACCTGCGTGGCTCAGTGGTTAAGTGTCTGCCTTCAGCTCAGGTCATGATCTCAGGGTCCTGGGATCGAACCCTGATTCGGGCTCCCCTCTCAGCGGGAAGCCTGCTTCTCCCTCTCCCTCTCCCACTCCCCCTGCTTGTGTTCCCTCTCTTGTTGTGTCTCTCTCTGTCACATAATAAATTTTTAAAAATCTTAAAAAAAAATTTAAAAAGAAGGCCAAAGTTCAGGGCACCTGGGTGGCTCAGTCAGTTAAACATCTGCCTTGGCTCAGGTCATGATCCCAGGGTCCTGGAATTGCATCAAGCTTTTTACTCAACAGTGATTCTGTTTCTCTCTCTCCCTCTGCCCCTCCACCTGTTCACTCTCTCTCTCTCTCAAATAAATAAATAAAATCTTAAAAAAAAAAAAAAAAAGAAGAAAAAGGAGGCCAAAGTCCAGGTCTGAGGGACTAATCTGCTGGGTTGTTTTTTCCCCCCAGAGTAGCAAAACTGAACACATAGATTTGAAAAGAAAACAAAAAAGACCTTTCCATGAATCTGCCTTCAGTAGTGATGGTTTTAGCCCTCGCTCTGGGAAGTGAATGGCCAGGAGGTCCAGCAGGTCTGGGGTTGGTATCTCCAGTAGAAAGGCAGGGTAAGAGCCACAAGATTTGCCTGGTGACTTTTTTTTAAAAGATTATTTATTTATTTATTTGTTGGAGATAGAGAGAGAGAGCACGGGAGTGGCAGGCAGAAGGAGAAGCAGGTCCCCATTTTTATATGGCTGTGTCCACCTCAGAATGAAGTCATGGAACCTTTCTGGGGAAGATTTTGAGTACATGAGGCTACTTTGCGACTATGAGCTAGTGATGTCTGGTGATCACAGGGATGCTCTCCACCCTTCTCTTTCTGTCTGTCTCACTTTCTCTGTTGTCTCTCTGTCCCTTACACACACACACACACACACGCGTACGCAAACGTGCACACTCTTTAGTGCCTTGCCTCTTCAAAATGCCGCCCCTATACTTCTGTTCTAGCTATTCCTGTTCTCCAGACCTTCTCCCCACACATGCATATTTTATTGCTCAGTGGCTGGCCTTCTGGAGAACCTACACCTCTATCTCTTCTACCAAATGCTGCCCACCTGATACTCAACCATATCCCTACCCTCTTCCTGTTCACTGTGGCATATAGAGCATTAGCTGTGTCACACATGAACTCAAATTGCCCACCTAAAACATGACTTTGTGCAAGACACGTTGAGAGAGTACCCCCAGCAAGCCCCCGTGAGAAGCATCAGTAGAGAACTATAGTGCAGAAACCTTTGCTTCTTCTTTCCATAGACGATCCCTGTTCCCATGCCCATATTTTTTGACATTCCAAGACTAAGGCTTGACTGAGTGCGGCATAAGTGTGAAACACAAATATAAAGAAAGGGAGCCACTTTCACTGAAAAAAGATTTTTGTGTCGCATTTCATTATGGTTCAGCCTCTTTTGTCTCTCTCTCTGGTTCCCTGCTTTTTCATTTAAATGGTAGCTTTTAAAAACACTGTTGTATCCAAAGAAAACAAAAACGCTAATTCAAAAAAAATGGACGTACCCTTATGTTTGTTGCAACATAACTTACGATTGCCAAGGCATGAAAGCAACCTAAGTGTCCATCCATAGTTAAAAGGATAAGGAAGATGTATATAAATACAGTGGAATATTATACAGCCATAAGAAAGGATGAGATCTTGCCATTTGCAACACCATAGATGGACCTATAGGGCATTATACTAAGTAAAATAAGATGGACAAAGAAAATACCATATGATTTCACTCGTATGATCTCACTCATATGTGGAATCTAAAAAACAAAACAAATGAATAAGCAAACAAAATGCAGGATCCGACCTATAAATACAGAGAACAAACTGATGGTTGCCAGAGGGCAGGTGAGTTGGTGTGGGCAAAATGGGTGAAGGGGACTGGGAGATACAGGCTTCCGGTTATGGAATGAATAAGTCCAGGAATAAAAGGCAAAGCATAGTCAATAGTATTATAATAGCATTGCATGGTGACAGATGGTAGCCACACCTGTGGGGAGCACAGCATGACAAATACAGAAGGGGAATCACTATGTTATCCACCTGAAACTCATGTAATGCTGTGTGTCAGCTATACTCAAATAAAAAAAAATAAGGAAGGCCATAAAAGAGAAACACTGTCGTACACCTTGCTCTTTAATCTCTCTTTACTGATGTGTATTTTACATATCATATAATTCATCCACTTCTACTGTACAATTCAATAATTTTTTGGCAAGTTACCAAATTGTGCAGCCATAACCATGAATCAGTTTTTGAATGTTTCTATCACCCCAGTAAGATCCCTCCTGCCCGTTTACAGTTAACCCTTTCCCTCTCGGCCCCCAAGCCCTGGCAACCACTCTTGCCTCCTGACTGGCAACTAATGGTAAAGTAAATTTTGAATTGTCATCATAGGCTAAACAGACTTGGGCAGTTTCCTTCCCATGTGAGGTAACTGGCATCTTCACAGTGGCTGCCTTTGTGGTCTAAGCCCATGTAATGGCAAAACTGATGGTTGGGGGAGGGGAGAAGGAAGCTATGGCTGGCACATTGACTTTGCTGGAAGAGTCAGTCCCTTGCCCCCAAACTATAGCATGCTGACAGCCTCCTAAACCAGCTCAGCCGAGAACAACTTTTTTTAAAACCTAAAAACAAAATTCACAGGAAAATGACTACATGCCTTGGTCTTAAATTTACCGTAACTTTTTTTTTTAAAGATTTTATTTGTTTATTTAACAGAGAGAGATTACAAGTAGGCAGAGAGAGAGAAGGAAGCAGGCCCCCTGCTGAGCAGGGAGCCCGATGCAGGCCTCGATCCCAGGACCCTGACATCATGACCTGAGCCAAAGGCAGAGGCTTTAACCCACTGAGCCACCCAGGTGCCCAATTTACCGTAACTTTTAAAAAGTAAATTATATTTGTAAACCCTGGGTTCTTCTGACCTGAAAAGCCTTTTGTAACTAAAAAACAAAAGTTGCGATAAAATAAGACATCACCATGCTTAGATACACGGGGAGATGCCTGTCACTGACAATTTGGAGGTTTTGTTTTAAAGAAAGAAATGTCAGAATAAACACAAGAAGAAAAAACATGGGGGCACTTGGCTGGTTCAGTCACTAGAGCCTGCGACTCTGGGATCTCGGGGTCTTGAGTTCAAGCCCCATGTCAGGGGGCAAGGTAGAATTTACTTAAAATTTTTTTAAAAAAACACAGAGAGGTATTTCTGACTCCAATGTCCTCTGTGCTCCATGACAGGAGGAACATAATAGATCTTCAACTAATATTTGCTGAAAGAATGAATAAATGAATGAGAGCTATTATGTTCTAAGCACTATGCTAGACATTGGGGATCAAAAATGACAAAGGCCTTTATGTCAAGAAATCTAAGTACAATGGAGAGGCAGGCATAGAAACAAATAATTTCTATGAGGTATGATAACCAATAGAAGTAACTTCAAAATGTAGAGGTAGCTCAGAGTGGGCAGTAAATATGGGAAAATGATTAGGGAAACTTCACATATGCTCATATTCTTCAGGTAAGCAATGACAAAGGAGGGTATTCTAGGCAGAGGAAATAGGTATACAAAGGAAAGAAGTAGTTCAGTCTGACTAGAGTAGAAAATGTATCAAGATAGGTTTTCTGCTGCAGTCATTGGACACAGTGCAAAGATTAACAAAGTCTTGGTTGAGGTCAGATGTGGGAAGCAAGCAACAGTTTGATGGTCAAGTTCAAGAGGGTTGGTGGGAAGCAAGCCCTGGGCACAATGCAAATGGTCTTCCACAGAGGACAGACTAGATGGCGTGAACAGCAGTATGCCAAACAATGGAGCAAATTTCTCGTACCAGTTTATGTGTAGGATCTCAGTGCTGAGAGTGCAGGGATGTGGGAATGGTAGAAGTCATAGTTTGTTGTTTGTTTTTAAAGATTTATTTATTTATTTATTTTAGAGAGGGAGTGGGGGGTGGGGGAGAGGCAGAGGGAGAGGGAGAGAGAGAGAATCCCAAGCAGACTCCCTGCCTAGCGCAGAGCCCAAGGTGGAGCTCGATCTCACCACTGTGAGATCATGACCAGAGTTGAAATCAAGAGTCAGACACTTCACTGCCTGAGCCACCCAGGCACCCCTAGAAGTCACAGTTTTGATGGAATAAGGTGGCACATGAAATTGTATGTGAAGTTTGCAGTGGGTAGGTAGAGGCAACAGAAGTAAAAGAATGTAAATGCTCTTCAAATAGTCAATAGTCTGTGGAGAGGAGAGAATAGATGGGTAAATGTGGACTTGAGTGAATTTAAACAGTCTCCCAAACCAGAAGGAAAAAAAGTACATGAATTGTAAGTCAAGTATCTGGACTTTGGGGGTGGCCTGGGTCAGGATAAATTGGCATGCTCTCACATGTACATGGAGTGACCTTTGTGAACAAAACGCACTCCTCTCCCTCTCGAGGAAGTCAACTATAAGTCAACTATAAAAAGAGTAGAAAGCACTGCCTCCTGCCACACCCTGGACAATCTTTAGTTGACTCCGAATAGGGAAAGAGCAGCTTCTACTCCTAAGCTGCTGAGCTATTGTTCAGCATCATGTGGCAGTCCTTTGACTAGAAAGGATGTGGTCCATACACTCCTATACAGAGTACTTGACAATCGTTTCTCAGTATTGGCTGGGATTCAGTACTATATACAGTGATTGAGTACTGCCCAGATCAGAGCACCATGAATATGTGAATCATTGCTTTCCACTATCAAAAGTGATGCAAAATGCTGGTCATTAACCTATAACAGAAGGAAATACCTTTCTTGCAAGTGGAGAATTCAGTATGACTTGGGTTAGTGTGCAGAGATTCAGAACTGGATGTGGAATCATGACCCTTAGCAGTGGGGTACCAGAAAAGGGAAACAAAAGTCTCAGACTCTGGCAATAGTGAACTTTGGGAGAAAGGCACAGTCTGAGTGTCAGGTTCAAAGCAGTGGATGGAGAGCAAGAACCAGATTAAAATGGAAGTGGGGAACCAGGAAGATTCCCAGAGACCATGGTTTGAAGAGAAAGGAGCGTGTTATTCAGACCTGTGAGTTGGTCCAAGCACAGCAGCCAGACCTTGTTTAGAATGCCACTGATTGAAGTCCTCAACCCCACTCCTCCAGCAACAAAAAAAGCTGGGAGGTTCTTACCACATATCTGAGGCTTGGAAAGCAAATCCTTATATATATACATAGACATACATATATCACATATATATTATATAATATATTATATAATATATATTATAAATATATAATATATTATATATAAAATATAATTTTATTTATATATTATATATATAAATACATGAAAATATATTATTTATTTATTTGAGAGAGAGAGCACAAGCCATGGGAGGGGCAGAGGGGCAATCAGACTCCCCACTGAGCAGGGAAGCCGATGTGGGGCTCCATCCAAGGATCCTGAGGTCATGACCAGAGCCTAAGTCAGACACTTACCCGACTGAGCCACCCAGACGCCCTCAAAACATTTTTAAAATACCATCTTAAGAGATTTCACTAGAAAGATAAGGAGAATCATATCAGAAACCTTTTAATTTATTTTGGGGAAAAAACAGTACAAAGCAAATTGTGTATTTCTATACAGTGTAGTTCCAATTCCAGAGAGTAACTTCATTGTCAACAAATCTTTGTGTGGTCTTTATCAGGTTCCAAGTTAATAAATCCCTCCAGTATGATCAGCATCATACAGACCTGGCCAAGATTTGTTTGAGTCAAGATCTGGGTTTCCAGAAGAGTCAAATCAAATAAACAGTCCCCTTGCGGATTCTTTCATAAAGGTTTTTAAAATTTATTTTAAAGGGTTTTTGTTTTGTTTTGTTTTTGGAAGGAGCAGATCTAGGTACGCCCCTCTTCATCTATGTAACACCAAAATAACTTGCAGAGAAGATAATCACTTGTTTTTTTGATGTTTGAGAACTAATCATGAACAGTTCTGTTTTGTGTCGACATACACCGAGGAAGGAAAGCCATCAAGGACCAGGGGGAAGGCAGCTCAGTGGATGTATCAATGTCTCACTGAAGAAAAGAGAAGCAAGACTTCACTAGGAGGGTGAGGTGCAGTGGCTCCGAGACATGGGGTGAGGGTACTTGTCTTCTTTTAGCATTGCTAGAGCAGCACGCCAGCAATGGTATTTTGTCTCTAAAATTCCACCCATTCTGGAATTCCAGCAAAGGCTCCCTGCAGATCACTGTGCACTCCTGGATTCCACAGGGCTGACTGGAGAAGCACGCTAGACCCCAGATACCACCTTTTCTTTGCCTCATAGGTTGCTTAGCAAACTAGTCACAAAAGTAAAAAATTATAAAATTCTATGAAAATTATGTTGAGATCTGATTTAATATATTCAAATATATATATATATATATTTTTTTTTTTTGCTGTACATAATAGCCTTAGAAATGAAAACTCAGCTGAAGCTTCAACTAGTTGATTCTTCGGCATTTGGAGAAGTCATGATTCAGGGGCGCCTGGGTGGCTCAGTTGGTTGAGCATCTGCCTTCCGCTCACGTCATGGTCCCAGGGTCCTGGGATGGAGCCCCGAATTGGGCTCCCTTCTCAGTGAGGAGCCTGCTTCTCCTTCTCCCTCTGCCCTCTGCCCCCCACCCCTTTACCCCCCGCTCGTGGTCTCTCTCTCTCTTTCAAGTAAAGAAATAAAATCTTAAAAAAAGAAAAAAAAAAAGAAGTCATGATTCAGATAGAAGAGAAATGCCCTTGCTCCACACCACTCACCCCAACACAGTCAAGGCCGCTTCCTGGCTGAGGGCTCCTGCGGTCACTCTTTTAGGCTCTAACTGAAGACAAGATGTGCTGCCCTGTGGAAAAGGGGCAACGCCATACTTTGGCACATCTGCCCTTTTAGAATGTTGCCCAAACGTTAACAGCTGCAGCTGGGCCTGCCAAGGGGATGCTTTAGAGACACAAAAAGCCTTTCATTACAGTCCTCAATGCTATTTGTGATGTTCGGATTCTTCTGTTGTTACTGTTATCCTTGAAGGTTGCTTTTTGTTTGGAACACTAGTGAAAACTTGGGGATGTCTTTTCCTTAGATCAAAGTTATTTTGTGCACATGGACAGTGGTACATAAGTACACTAACCTAGCTTTGGCACACACCGTCTTCCAGATGGGAGAGAAAGCCTGAGCTATTCAATACAATCCCACATTTTTAATGAGTGACGTACAGTGTCTTATAGTTTAGCATTATAGCCTTCCAACTTCAAATCTTCCTCCTCCTTTAAATGTGAAGATTTTCTTTAATCCTATTTCTTAATGGAAAGAAAAAAGAAACTATTAGGGAGATAAAAAGTTTAGCGTTTTTGAGTGTATGGTTTGGGGATATTGATTTTTTCACTTTGGACCCCTTGGTGATAAAAACGAAAAAGGATATCAAGCCAACTTGGAAGTTAGCTGGGTTTTTTCCCTCTTAGGCTTCTGTGCAATTAATTAGGACAACAGGGAAGCCTTTCATGAAAGTAGTATCTTCAGGCTTACCTTCATGTTCTTTTATCTTAACATAACATGTTGGTTTGTAATTTCTTTTTTTCCCCTTCAATCGTGTAGGTTAGCAGCCAATCAAAAGGCAAAGAGAATTTCTCATATTAAGATTATAGTGATTTTCACATGATAAATCACATTCCTAATTTCAAAGTATAGCTTTAATTGAAGGGAAAAAATGTCACTGTATAAGCTCCCCTCTTCAAACCACAGTTAGTATTATAATTAATTTCTCTGATTTTAATCTATCAATAAATAGTATTGAGTCCGTGGTGGGGTCTTAGCAGTATGCTACATGTGGTACTTCTTTTGAGCCTGATAGAAATCAGGGATCTGTCAGCAAGGGTCTTGTTAACTAATGTGAGAAAGCAAGTGGACATGGGCGAAAGCATCTTTTACCAAGCTGGCATTCAGGGCTGTAGAAGAGGCTATGTGTGCCCTTCTTCAGCCTTATGGCTCTCATTTCTCCCAAGGCTAGGAGCACTTGTGACCCACAGCCTTCGGCAAAGTCTTTCTCACAGAATCGCCCTCCGCCATCTCACAGAATTGCCGAAGACCTCCATCACCCCCAAGGTCATGGTTCCTCCTGGAAAGCAGCCTTCATCCAAAGACTGGTTGATTATGGAGAGGGTACTAGAGGCCCCAGGCCGTTGCCTTGAGTCGGGATCACTCAGAAGGACCATCCCTACTCCACAGCATCCTGAACATGTTGCCATTACTTCACTCCTTTCTCTGGCCCACACTACGTCCTTCACTCCCCCTTAGGTATTTTAGGTATTGTTCCCCCCCGCCCCGGGCACTTGCCACTGCATCTCCCAATATCTTTCCTGCATGCAAATCTGTCTCAGTCTGATTTCTGGGGGGACCAGCCACAAGCAGCTTCAAACACTGATATAATGAAATCAGGAGGCTCAGGTTTTGGTCTTGCTCCTGCCACCATGAGGAGTCACTTCTCTGAGCTTCCTTTGAAAGAAAGTGTTGCACTAGGTCTCCAAATTAACATATCTCTGAAAGTCTGAGATTACTGTCACAATAAGTGCTCAATCTTGACTGTTCTAAAAATTATAATATCAATTGAAAATGCAGAACCAAAAATCAATAGCTAAGAATCACTTTCCTAATTCACTTGCTAATTTGTTTGGCAATGCAAAATAGATGTTCCCCCAAGTATCCACTTGACAGCAGATGATACTCTTATAAATCATTTTTTTAAGATTTATTTATTTGAGAGAGAGAGAGCACAAGCAGGAGGAGGGGTAGAGAGAGAGAGAGGGTCTCCAGTAGCTCACGCTGAGCACAGAGCATGGTGGGGGGCTCCATCTCAGGACCCTGAGGTCATGACCCAACTGGTTGAGCCATGCAGGCGCTGCTCTTGTCAACCATTTCTATGCCGTGTTTCATTCCACAGTTTTCGTATCCTTTCTTCTCTCTGTCCAGGTTTGTTGGAGCAGAGATAAGTCCACTCAAATATGTCATCTCCTTCTGGAACCGGACCAGTGAGTGCAGAGAACCTTGGCAGAATTCACCTACAGCCATCACGTATTTCAGAAGCAAGCAATGTTGTGTCAGTATTCTTAAACGGTAAATCTAAGGAATTTTAAGGAAAAGGGGACTCCTTTAAAACAATTTAGTAAAGATAATAGGGAAAGAATTAGAGCCAATTTATTAAATTAAATATATCTACCTTGTTAAGATATATGACTTCACTACTTAGAGTCCCATGTCCTTTGTGTGTTGTTTAATCCTCTTAGATTGCTGTTTTGATGTAGATATTATTCAAGTCATTGCAGTACATGTACTTACATTAATGGTCCTTCTTAAACTTAAGCTCTCTCTCAAGGAGGCACAGTGTTCATTCCTGCCATTAGCTCCAGGAGATTCTTGACCTTAGGATAAAGGGTTTTTTTATGAATTCACTTTGGCTCTCTGTTTCCCCCTTCCTTTCGTGGCCCTTCCCTCCCATATACACTTTACCCTGCATCTCCTACGTAACGACAGTCTCTGCGCCTGCATTTGACTGTGTTACTGTCATGGCCTCCAGCTCTCTCCCCATATGCTGGCTTTACACCTTGCTTGCCCCAGTGTTTCCCAACTCACTCTCCCCAGTGCCCACCTTGGCATTCAGGCTGCCTCCTCCTGGCGGTGTGTGTGTGGGGGTATGTGGAGGTGTTCTGAGATGAGGTGCGGTCCGGTGAGTGTGGTGCAGTGGGGAGGTGAGGTAAGATGTGGGATGGGGAGGTATGGGGAGGTGTTAGGAGTTGAGGTGTGGTATGAGATATGGGGAGGTATGCTGAGGTGTGGCAGGATGTGGTGAGCTGTGTTTCTATTTTTCCTAAGCTGACTCCATGCACAATCAGAGGAATGATAACCTGCACGGGAAAATTTATCACTGGCCAAAAAGCCCTAGTTTTCTGGCAATACCGTCTGGTTACTGGTTGACCCTAGAAAGCAAACACATTCTGTATGTAATTTATCTCCCTAACATAGGAAAGTGGCCTGGATCACTTGCCACCTGATGTGTGGACCATCAGGAGCACTTTGCTCTTCTTCTGCTCCTACCCAGGAGGTGTGTGGAGACTTTTCTTAAAAACTTTTAGAGGGAATCTTTGTGAAAGGTTTTCTAAAACTGCTACATGGAGAGAAAGTAAAGACACTTAAAAACTGACATCAAGCTCTACCTATCTCCCTAAGCTTGTTTCCACCTCAGGTTTCCTCATTCACTGTCACTGCCTGCCTTACTCATTTCCCACTGTCTGACTCCCAGTCCCACATATTCATATGATTTGTATGTCAAAAAGTCAAAATTAGTTTTTTAATTTTTAAAAATTTTAAAAAGAAAAAAATTTTTTAAAGATTTTTATTTATTTATTTGACAGAGAGAAACACAGCAAGAGAGGGACACACAAGCAGGGGGAGTGAGAGAGGGAGAACCAGGCTTCCCACCTAGCAGGGAGCCAGATGTGGGGCTCAATCCCAGGACCCTGGGATCACGACCCAAGCCAAAGGCAGATGCTTAATGACTGAGCCACCCAGGTGCCCCTTAAAAAGAAAAATTTTAGAGCAGTTTTAGCTTCACAGGAAAATAGAGGGGGAGGTACAGAGATTTCCCATGTATCCCCTGTCCCCCCCACACATAGGCTCCCCCATCAACAACATCCCTCACCAGAGTGGTGCATTTGTTACAACTGATGAACCTACATTAACCCATCATTATCACCCAAAGTCCATAGTTCACCTGAGGGTTCACTCTTGGTGTTGTATATTATGTATTCTATGGTTTTGGACAAATGTAGACAACATTATAGTATCATTCAGAGTCTTTTCACTGGCTTAAAAATCCTCTGTATTCTGCCTATTCATCCTTCCCCTCCCTTCTTCCCCCAGCCCTCAGCAACCGCTGATCATTTTACTACTGTCTCCATAGTTTTGCCTTTTCCACAATGTCAGACAGTTGGAATCACACAGAATGTAGCCTTTTCAGATTGGCTTCTTTCACTTAGTGATATGCACTTAAGATCCCTCCATGTCTTTTCATGACTTCACAGCTCTTTTCTTTTTAGTACTGAATAATAGTCCATTGTCCAGATGTAACACAGTTTATTTATTCATTCACCTACTGAAGGCCATCCTGGTTACTTCCAAGTTTGGGCAATTATAAACAAAGCCACTGTCAATAGCCATGTTCAGGTTTTTGCACGGACATAAATCTGAAACTCCTTTGAGTAAGAGACCAATAAGCCAGATTGCTGGATTGTATGGTAAGAGTATGTTTGTTTTTGTAAGAAAGCACCAAACTGTCTTCCAAAGTAATTGTACCATTTTGCATTCCTGCCTGAGATGAATGAAAGCCACCGTTGCTCCACATCTTTGCCCACATTTGGTGTTAGCGCTTTAGACTGTGACTATTCTAATAGATGTGTAGTGGTGTCTTGTTGTTTTACTTTGCATTACATTTAATTTTTAAATAGCTTCTCTCCCTAGTTTCTCTATAGATACATTTTATTTTGCAAAACAAAAAGACTTTAAAACAATCTTTAACATGATTGAATAAAAGGTGATGTTTGATTGTTGAAAGTCTGACTCAACACTGGAACGGTATGTATTTATTAACTCTTGAACCACTAAACATCCATCAAGTACTTTGGCATCTGGACCTTAGGCTTTGTCTTCATTCCAAGGCCTGTCATTGACCTAGGTAGCCTCCCTCTCAATATAGTTGACCTACTAGCACCTAGCCTTATAGTTCAGATAAGGTTATCAAGCTAGTCAACTTTATGCTCAAATCTAGCTCTGTTCCTATTGGCTGTATGACGTTAGGCAATTATCTCCCCTGGAGCCTTTAAAGTCTTATGGTTCCATTAAAAAAAAAAAAGCCTTGTGGCTCCATTGCTGGACCAGTCCAGTCATAACCCCAGTCTGATCTTTGCCCCCATGACCAGTCGATCAGTGTATATGGTGCAAATTAGCACAACTAGAAATTTATGACCTCCAACCACAGACAGATCCTTCACAATGCTGTGCAGTCATCCTATGGATCTTTAAATCACCCCCTCCATGCTAACCTTCTCAACGATGCTTCCAAACCTTTACTACTCTCCTCATGACCCCTTCCCACAAACCACCATTAGATGGGAACTCCCTCAATATTTTACCTTCCCCTCCACCCAACTAGAGACTTTTCACTTATGCTGATCATATCCTCCTTCCATCTCACTTGAGAGCGTATTCCGATACCTGATCAGAGCTACCCTGGATGCCATCCGTTCTTATTTTCTTTGATGCTTTCATCTTCTCACTTATGTGTTCTGTATTGTAACTTCAATCCTCCTCTCTCTACTGCTCTCTTCCCTTAGTCTATGAATGTGCTCAAGTTTTTTGTCTTTAAAGTGAAAGAAAGGCTTCTGTCTTCTACACAAACACTTTCTCTTTTCATTCACAGACAACCTTCTTCAAGGATTGCTCTGTAAGCCATCACGGCCTCTTTACTACCCTCCCCATTCACTACTTTACCCACTTGCATCTGGCTTCCATTCCCACTGGAATAATAAAGCTACCTCAGCAGGAGACAAAGGTGACCTCCATATCACCCAATCCATTATGGAATTCTTAGACTTTGGTAAACATGCCATCTGTGTTTCATTGACCACTGGCCACACCTTCTTCTCAAGTTCCTTCTTGTTTGGCAACTGTGACATCACACTCTGCTGGTTCCACACCTACCTGTTGATTTCTTCTCAGTCTTCTCTTTCTAACCATTATATGCTTATAGTCTCTTGGGCTCTGCCCTCACCTTTTCTCTTCATTTCATTCTCACTTTTGTTTGGTGATCCCATCCAACTCATAGTTCCGATTTCACTCTTAATCTGATGATTTCCTAAAATATTTGCCTAGATACCCCAGACATCCCAGAGCTCTTCTGAGTCCTAGGACAACAGCTCCCTTTTGCACATTTCCACTTGGAGGCCATACAAATGTATCAAATTCAACATGTCCTAATTTAAAATTGTCATTCCCCCCCAACCCCGCCCCATACCTGCCCCTTCTGGGCTCTTGTCTTACTAGGCCATACCACAGAAGCCAGAAATCCGAGTATTGTTCTTAGCTCCTCATTCAAATCCTCTCTTTTCTTCTATTCTCAATTAGCAAAATCCTATTCCATTTGTTTCCTAAATCTCCTGAATTTGTCTCTTTCTCTTCAGTCCCTCAACTACTGCTCCATCATCTCTAATCTGGACCCATGTCCCTGACTTCTGCCTTATCTTTTCCAATCTATCCTTTGTAAAGCTGCTAGCAGCTACCTTTCCTTGTTTGTTTTTTTTTTAATTAACATAGTTCCCTTTCCTTGTTAAGGTAACTTTCTAAATAGCTTATCAATCTTCAGTTACTAGTCTTTAAATGAGAGGAACATGGCCAGAGGACAGTAAAGTTATATAAATTAATTTTAATAATTCTATTTTAATCTATAATCTCTGTGTTAAACTTATAATTTAAAAATTCACATTTTATTTATTCGTTTTTAAGGTTTTATTTATTTATTTGACAGAGGGAGAGAGAGAGAGAGCGCAAGCAGGGGGAGTGGCAGAGGGTGAAGCAGGCTCCCTGTGGAGCAAGGAGCCCAATGCAGGGCTCCAACTCGGGACCCTGGGATCGTGACCCAAACCAAGAGGCAGACGCTTAACCCACTAAGCCACCCAGGCATCCTTATTGAAATATAGTTGATACAATGCTACATTACTTTCAGGTGTATTAAATTTATAATTTTAAAGTATCAGGACGTTTATTAGAGGAATGGGTAGGAATTCCATTCTAGATCCTCTTTCTCAGAATAAGCAAGATGACATGGCATTCAAGAACTTGGTTTTTATGGCTAAAATCAAAACCACAAGAAAGAAGATGTGTTGGCAAGGTTGCGGAGAAAAAGGAACCCCGTGCACTGTTGGTGGAAATGCAAAATGGTGCGTCCACCGTGGAAAACAATATGGAGTTCCCTCAAAAAGTTAAAAATAGAACTACCTTATGATCCAGTAACTGCAAGACTGACTATTTACCCAAAAAATACAAAAACACTAATTCAAAAAGATGTATGCACCCCTCTGTTTATTACAGCATTTATAATAAACAAATTATGGAAGGAGCCCACATAGCCATGGATAGATGAATGGATAAAGCAGATGTGGTATGTATATATAATGGAATATTACTCAGCCATAAAAAAGAATGAAATCTTGTCCTTTGCAACAACATGGATGGAGCTAGAGAGTCTAATGCTAAGCAAAATAAGTCAGAGACAGACAAATATCATATGATTTCATGCATATGTAGAATTTAAGAAACAAACTAACAAACTACAAAAGAGAGAGAGGGAAACAAACCAAGAAACAGACTCTTAACTATAGAGAACACACTGATGGTTACCAGAGGGGAGGTGGGGGGTGATGGGGGAAATAAAAAATGAAAAGGATTAAGGAGTGTGCTTTTGATGAGCACCAGGTAATATATGGAATTTACTATATTGTACCCCTAAAACTAATATAACACTATATGTTAGCGATACTGGAATTAAAATTAAAATTAAAATTAAAAACAAAGAACTTGGTTTTTAATAGTTTTCAGTTGCCAGTTTGGTAAGATACACACTGTATATCTATGAAATTTAATGTTCAAATCAAACAATAAAAATATGTTTATTTTGTTTATACAAAAATTTAAAGTTCTCCCCATATTACGGGAGAATAAAAACCAAGGAATCGGTTTGTCAGTACTTTTCTTAAGGTGGTATCCAGTTCCCTCTCACTTCCAGATCTGATGTGAGAGAGCTGGGTTTATAATTGGAATGCCTATAGAGTGGAGGGCAGAGCAGCAGATTTTTTATTTATTTGTTTAATTCCTTCTCACCGTTCCTCCCAATTCTTAGGTCTAAGGGAGAGAAGGAAACCGGCAGCAGAAATACCTGAATCCATGCTTATCCTATGTATATATGTCAGCAACATTTTTCTTCCTAGGGCCAATAACAGTTTTTCTTCCTTAGGAACAAAGACATGTGGGAAAGTAAATATGAGCATGAATAACAGAAGACACTAGGGGGGTCTGCTAGATGGATGGCATGCTCCACGGTGAAGCTGGTCAGGCCCTGGTTTCTCAGATCAACGTTTGCCCCATCCCCATGTGCCCATTACAGAGGTAGAGGGTGGAGGCAGCGAGGTGGAAAGATTCCCTACCCTGTTCAAAGGAGATGAACGAACCTGTCTATTCTCAGGGCCCTCTCAGGGACTCTCAGGGACACCAAAACCTCCCCATCAAGAATGAAGGTGGACAGGGGTGCCCGGGTAGCTCAGTCAGTTAAGCGTCTGCCTTGGGCTCAGGTCATGATCTCAGGGTCCTGGAATCAAGCCCTGCCTTGGGCTCCCTACTCAGCAGGGAGCCTGCTTCCCCCTCTCTCTGCTGCTCCCCCTGCTTGTGCTCTCTCTCTGTCAAATAAATAAACAAAGTCTTCAAAAAAATGGAGGTAGACACATAAGAGCGAAAGGGGCCTGGGTGTCACAGACATATGTACACACACACACACACACACACACATATATATATATATTTAATATAGAACGCTTCACAAATTCGTTTGTCATCCTTGTGCAGGGGCCATGCTAATCTTCTCTGTATTGTTCCAACTTTAGTATACGTGCTGCCAAAGCGAGCACTATATATATTTTCCCCCCTTTTTATTGAGCTATAACTGACATTCAACATTATAGTATTAGTTTCAGATGTACAACAAAATGACTCAATATTTGTGTATATTAGGAAATGATCACCATAATAAGTCTAGTCAATATCCATCACCACACATAGTTACAAGTATTTTTTTCCTGGATAGAGCTTTTAGGCTCTACTGTCTCAGCAACTTTTGCATATGTAATACAGTGCCATTAACTATAGTCACCATGCCTCTATTTTTAATTGGTATATTTTTAATGCATTTTGATATCTGATATGACCATTATCTCTTTACTTTTTTAAAGGCCATATTATCTTTAATTTTAACCCTACTCTTCTTTTTTTTTTAGATTTGATGAATTAATTAATTAATTAATTTAGCATGCACAAGCAGGGAGAGGGGCAGAGGGAAAGGGAGAAAGAAATAATCTCAAAGCAGTTTCCGTGCTGACCTCAGAGCCTGACGCGGGGCACGATCCCACAACCCGAGATCACGACCTGAGCTGAAATCAAGAGTCAGACTCAACTGAGTCACCCAGGCACCTGAATCCTACTCCTGCTTTTCAAAAATGTCTATTATTCTTACATGTTTATGCCAAATAAAATGAAATCTTAGGTCACTAAAAAGAAAAAGGATCAAGGAAGAACTGACATTTAGAATTTCTTTTTATTTCATTTTCCAAAAGTAAGACTGAAAGGCATCTTGAAATTTTTGAATGGCTAACTGTAGAGGTTAGGACTGACTCTGGAAGCCACGATTTCCTGACTTTGAACCCAGCTCCACCACTCACAAGCTGGGTAGGCTTGGATAAGTCTCTTAACCTCTCTGTGTCCTCAACAGTAACACCTTGAGATAATATTGTAATACCTACTACAGGCTTGTTGTGAAGACTGAACAAGTGAATACATAAATCTCTTGGTCAGTCCCTGGCAGGTAGGAAGTTCTTAGTAAATGCTGACCCATATTAATGCCTCCCTAGAACATATGTACCACAAGAACAGAAATTTTTGTTGTAGCCACTACCCCAAACCAGCATCTAGAAAACAGCAATCAATGTTTGCAATTCAATTCAGTGAAGTTCAGCAAATATTTACGAATACTTATGACAGGTCTGACAGGCACCAGAGATCCAGTGATGAGTAAGAACTGGGCCCTGGCCTAGAGAGGTAAAGACAGACAGGAGGATAGTGTTCTCTCTCCACTGTTTCTTTGCATATGCTGTTCCTCTGCCTGGAATAACCCCCCACCCTCTCCCCCGACAGACACACACACACACACACACACACACACACACACACACACACACACGCGCGCGCGCGCACTTCTTCCTCCCGGTAATACCTACATGATTCACATCCTTAAAACTCTCAGCTCAGATAAGACATTTCCACAGAGAAGCTTTCCTGACGCCCCAGTATGGGCGGGGCACCTTCCGCCCCCCTGTGCAAACTTCTGTCCTGTTCTTAGCAGGTGGTAATTTGTCTGTCTCCTCCCACTGACTAGACTGAGCAATCCAAGGTCGGGACAATGGATCACAGCTCTGGGGCCTTAGCGCCCAGCCCCGTCTCTGCTATATAATCTGTGCGTAATATGTGGTAAAGAAATGAAAGATGTTGAAAAAACCTGGTAATCTTTAGAGGACAAGAGGAGTTTTTGGGTTTTTTTTGAACAGCTGTGTCATAGCTTTGAGAAGAAAGACATGTACTATACTGCAAATTATTTTTAAGTGGCATAATAAGCCCAACTTCATAAAATCTCCTTTTCACCCTTCTTAGGTACGATATTGTTTTTGAAAGTTACATCAAAGGAAACATCTAAGTTAAGTGGTGAGAAGTGAAAATAAAATGTCACTGTTACCTCAGTGAGGTAACCATGCAACCAGTAACACCGGTCTAAGGAGCTGACAGACCCCACCTCAGGACTCCAGTCATTTCCACACAGCTGCAGCAATTTCCCCCCTTTAGAAAACTGTGGGGGCAGGAGAAAGATTCACTCCCTGCCCCCCCCCTCCCTGCCATCTCCACCCCCCAAACCCCGTGTCAGAAGTCTTTTACAGGGCGCCTGGGTGGCTCAGTGGGTTAAAGCCTCTGCCTTCGGCTCAGGTCATGATCTCAGGGTCCTGGGATCGAGCCCCACATTGGGCTCTCTCCTCAGCGGGGAGCCTGCTTCCTCCTCTCTCTCTCTGCCCGCCTGTCTGTCTACTTGTGATCTGATTTTGCTCTCTGTGTCAAATAAATAAATAAAATTAAAAAAAAAAGGAGTCTTTTACGGAATACCTTTTAAAATGGCGAATTAGAATGCCTCCGGTCATTATGGAAAAACAGAAGACACTGGTCAAACTAAGCAAACCATTTGGCTAAGGATGAGGGATTAAATGCTACGATAATCCCAGCTGCGGTTTAGGGTTGCCTGAGACTCGGGTGGGCGGGCTTTCTCTGGGCGGTGTTACCATATCAACCTTATATTCCCCCAGTAGGCAGGGCAGGGAGGCTGTGGTAGGAATGGGCAAAAATGGTTTTACAGATAGAAAAGCTTTCCTATTGTCTTCCTCTGCTTCCTCCTGGTCTGGTGATCTTTGGTGGGCTCCTCCGGGGGTGTCTCCCCTTGGCACCCCCCCACACCTAAACCCTCACCACCATAGGGCCAGGATCCACTGGCTCTCTCCCCACCCGGTTGGGAAAACCTGTTAGACCTGGAGCCCGGGAGCCCATTGCCAGCAGAGTAAAAATGGCCCAGAGAGTTTCACAAAGGATCCTGAGGAGGGCTGTTAGTGTTTTAATAGATGAAATCTTAATCCAAGAAAATGAATTTCTGATTTTCAAAGTCTCAGGCATCAACAAGCAAGCGGTGGGAGGGGTTTTCGGGTCCTGCCCACAGCAGCTGTCTACTCCACCTACTTAGAGGGCTGATGTGTCTTAAATCTCAGTTTCTGTTAAAAAAAAAAAAAAAGTAAAGAAAAGGAAAAAAAAAGTTCCCTTCCTTCTTCCATAAAAATTTCCCTAGGGTTGTGGCCCCTAAAAAAATATTGCAATCACATGTAATGTCTTAAGGAAAACCACAACTATGAAAACCTCGGGGGTAATCTTTCATCCAAATACTTCATATTATGTGAAACTATCAAAAAATCAATCTGGTTATAACCTCCCACTCCCCAAATCAGAGCAGAGGGAGAAGGCTTTTGAATCTCGCAGTCTTCCCCTAGCTGAAATCATTCTGGGAGAAAACCAGCGTTCAGTCACGTTCAGACAAGAGTTTTGGGTGGTTGTTTAAAACTTCTGCATTAGCATCACGTTAGGCTTTCTCGCCCCTTTCCAAATGGTTTACAATCACCCCTCCCTCCCCAGGCGTTTGGGAATGAGTCATCAACTTTGCTTTTTTCAAGCGCACTATTAAATTAGGCTACAGCCTGGAACCAAACATTTGTTCTTACAAACATTTCTTTCATGTCATCACTGTAACGGATACCAGAAATCCAGAAGGCCGCCCTTATCTTCCACAAGGCAGCAGCAGGGCCAGCCAGGCCCACACTTCTGCTGTCGCACACCAGTTGGACAAATTTAAAAATCATTTTTTTCAGGGTCGGGGAATTCATGCTAAAATTAGAACGGGTCAACTTAAATTTACAGGAAAATACATAATTTCTGGTCATTCATACCAAGAAGTTAAAAACAACTTCTTCCTCTGAATCTCCATCTTATGTAAGATGCCTTTAAAGGACAGCCACAGGGCACCCGGGTGGCTCAGTGGGTTAAAGCCTCTGCTTTCAGCTCTGGTCATGATCTCAGCATCCTGGGATCGAGGCCCACAGCGGGCTCTCTGCTCAGCAGGGAGCCTGCTTCCTCCTCTTCCTGTCTCTCTGCCTGCCTCTCTGCCTACTTGTAATCTCTCTCTCTGTGTCAAATAAATAAATAAGGTCTTTAAAAAAAAAAATAAAGGACAGCCACATGTTAAAATAAACAGCGTTTTTCAGATTCCAGCTTCAGGAACTTCAGGATGCCTTCAGTCCATTTTTAATTTTTGGAAGCAGCCATTGTTGAATAGAAAAATATGTAATTATAATAATGGCTACTATTTAGTGAGGTCTTATTATGAAAATCAGATCTTGACTGAGATCTGTAGGTGAGAAAATACATATAAAAGCACCTAGCACCCTTTGTGAATTCATTCCTTTATCCCACTTAGAGTGCCATCACTTTGCTAGCGATTCAGATGGAGCCGTAAACAAAACATACAGAAACCCCTGAGGTAGCTCTTATATCACGAGGAGGGTGGGGTAAGACAGATTATAAACAAAATATGTCAGTAAATATAGAGAGAAATGCGAGACAGAAATGAGGGCGGGAAAGGAGACTAGACAGTGGTGGAGATGGAGAAGACGTTACAGTTCTAAGCAGTAGGGTTAGGGAAGGGGGCATTTGATGAAGGTCTTCTTTGAGATGTGACTTTGAAGAAGAGGACTTCAATGTGGAGGCAACCACAAGCGCAAAGGGCCTGAGGCAGGAGTACCTGGCGTGTTAAGGAACAGCAGAGTCCAGTGAGGTCTGTGTTGAGGAAGTAGGGGAGGCGGGGGTTAAATCATAGAGATAGGGTGGGAAGGGAGCGAGCGGATTATGCAAGGCCTTGTACAGCTTTGCAAAGACTTTGGCTTTTACTTCAAATGAAGTAGGAAGCCATGCAAAGATGTTGAACAGAGAAATGACATGATCTAGCTTAGTCTTTGAAAAATGATTTTAGGGGCGCCTGGATGGCTCAGTCTGTTAAGTGTCTGCCTTCACCTCAGGTCATGATCCCAGGGCTCCCCTCTTCCACTCCCCCTGCTTGTGCTCTCTCTCTTTTTCTCTCTCTCAAATAAATAAATAAAATCTTTAAAAACAGTTAAAATTTTTAAAAGAAAAAAATGATTTTAGTTGCTGTTTTGCAAATAGATTTAAGAAAGGCAAGGATAGAAGCAGGCAGAATAACTGGATACATATTGGGTACTCCAGAAATACCTGTTTATTACAAATTGCATTTTGACATGAAGTTCCCTCTTTTTTTTTTACTCATTCTCCTTTAAAATTTTTTACTTATTTATTCCCTTCCTCTCCATGTTATTTGAGGTTGTACTATATTCAAATTGGGAAGCAATACAAAGAGATGACATTTCTTTGAGACATTGAAGGCGTTTCAGTCTTTTCACCAAATCAAATTGGTCTCATTTGACTGGTCCTTTTCTTTTCCCTAATTTGGGCAAAGAGTTAAAGATGGCTTATTGTCCGTGAGCAGAAACAACTACAAATCAACAGAGGTAGAGGACAGCAGCCTCAATACTAGTGGCTAACATTTTCTGAGTGCTCTGTCAATGCTAGGCACCGTGTTTAGAGTTCAATATGAATCAGCTCATTTAGTCTTCTCCATGACTTGCTGAACCAGGTACCGTTATTTCCATGTTCCCAGGAGGAGAGAAGTTAAATATCTGCCTAGGTTTGGCAGCTGGCAGCTGGCGAGGCCTGGATTGGAAACGAGGCCATGCGGCTCAGAACCTATGCAGGCGACCCCCATCTTATGTTCCCATGACCTCTCAGCCATCCAGAGAAATGCCCACTCTAAGGATTGAGGAAGGAGGGAGACCACAGGAGACTTTGCCTAGAAATGCTGGGGAGTGACTCGGTCCGCTTGGTTTACTGTGGTCGGTCCCAACAGGAACGGAAAAAAAAAACAAGTAGAGCCCCAAGGGTAATATATATCAGGGTTCACCCAACGCCACGTCAGGGATAGAGAACTGTACCTGCTGGCCAGAGCATCCCGCTCCCCGGCAGTAAGTATACTCTGTTGCCAAATGAACAGCATGTTAGGTTTCTCTGCAGAATGAACAAAACACCCCTTCAATTCCTTTGTGCTGGTTAATGAACAAATGGCATTTCTGTCGATAAATCAGCTTTTTGTGAATTTGGTTTGCTTGAATCAGCTCCTCCCCTCCCCCATCGCCTCCCAGCTCCCCTCTCCTGGGGTCCACTCTTCCTCCGGCAGCCCCTCCCCTGCCCACAGCTTTACTAATCCTGGGGCTGCATTAGGGCCAGGTTACTCAAGGCGCCCGCCCGCCCCAAAGAGCCAGCTCCCTGTCTTTACACACACACACAGACACACACACACACACGCACCCGTTCCAATGACTGTTCAGTTGTTTACAACACAATACAGATTTATTTGGAGAAAGGCTTTCAAGTTATTTTTATACCATGATTTTGATTTATTTAAGCTTCTCTCATCTAATTGAAGAAGCTTGGTACATTTTGTGTTTGTCATTTGGTTTGTCATTCTGTACTCTGGATTGGTTGCACCTCAGGAATGCATGGTTCCTGTCCTGTTTGCCATCTAGGTCCGGGAAGCTGAGGTGGTAGACATCTATATCTAATGCAGTTGAGGTGACATGGATTCCAGATTTATCTCTTGCTGTAACTTGGTGAGAAAATGAACTCAGAGTTTAAATAAACTAGTAACTGACAATATTGGAAAAACACCAAACAGTTTTCTCTGCTTCTTCTCTCTCTTCTGGTGACCAGACTCTTTATCAAGTCTCTTTCTCCTGTCTGACTCCTTAGGATGGCTCAGCACATTGTTTTTCTTAGGTAAACATTTGACATATTTTGTATATATTACAGATATTTTGTGTGTGTGTGTATGTATTTCTTTTATTTAAAAAATCCTGCTTCTTCCTCTGTAATAGAATATAGTAATTGCAGGGAGAAGGACATGCTGACCAGAGGAGAGGAGTGAAAAAGAGATTTTATTCTATGGTATGGAGCCTATTCTACCTTTTGAAATCCGAACAGTCCGAACAGTGTTTGCGAATTATCTATTCAAGTTCATGAATTGATTTACTTTTAAAATAAAAGTGCAGTATTTAAAAGAAATTCATTCTCTTCTAGATAGAGTCAAAAACACTTTCATTTATGAAAAAGGCTTTATTTATTTATTTATTTATTTAATTTTTTTCTTTAAATTCAATTTTGTTAACACATAGTATATTATTAGTTTCAGGGGTAGAATTTAGTGATTCATCACTTGCCTATACTCAATGCTCATTTTATCAGGTGCCCTCCTTAATGCCCATCACCTAGTTACCCCATCCCTCCCCCACCCCTCCTCCAGCAACTCTCAGTTGGTTTCTTAGAGTTTCTTATGGTGTACCAGGCCTTATATATTTTTTTAATGGAAAAATAAATTGCTCTGGATAAATATTGTTGTAGGAAAATAATTGTTAAAAGCACTCTCCTCCAATAATTATTAAGCCATACGCAAGTAGAAATTACAACAATATATTCTTAAACCTAATTTTAAGGAAATCTTACAGCAATGCCATGTTTATACCAGTGTAGCAAAATACAGATACAATTGTAGATACTGAAAGGCATTTATTTTTGAATAAGGATGAAGTACCCTAGTTAGTGGTGGCAAAATTCTAGAAACACTGCCATTAATGTGAAGAATAATACAAAGATGATGTGATCACCACTATTTTTTTAATATCTGAGAAGACAAAATAATAAGTACATATATTGTCAAAGAGATGGCAAATTATCATTCATACATGATATTATCTACTTGAAAAAAATAGAAGAATCCATTAAATTTATTAGAACTAATGCAGATGGATAGTTATAAAACATTTAAAAGTCAGTAGGCTATGGGCTGAGACAACTGGAAATCCACATGCAAAAGAATGAAGTTGGACCCCTACCTCACACCATACACAAAACTTAACTGAAACTGGATCATAGATCTAAAAATAACAGCCAGAAGTACAAAACTCTTAGAAGACAATCTTACTTACTTAGAAGTAAATCTGTGACCTTGGGTTAGACAATGGTTTCTTAGATATACTACCCAAAGCAAATGACAAAATAAAAAATAGATAAATGAGACTTTGTCAAACTTTAAAACTTTTGTGCTTCAAAGGACACCACCAAGAAAACGGAAAAAAAACAGCAACAACAAACAGAATGGAAAAAAATATTCACAAATTATGTATCTGATTTATCTGGTACATCTGATATTTGGGATATATAAAGAACTCCTGCAACTCAACAATAAAAAGATAAATAACCCAATTTAAAAATGGGCAAAAGACTTATGTAGACTTTTCTCCAAAGACAACATACAATTGGTCAAAAACCATATGAAAAGAAGTTTGTTGTGCTTCAGCCACACTTGGATATACTGCAACTGAATGTGGGCACTAACCCACCTGGAGTTAGTGTACACCCCAGAAGGTAAAGGGCATAACCCTCACAAGACTACCTGTACAAGTTTACCTGCACTTTGGAGGTCCCAGGCCATCCACACTTCTGATCAAGCAGTTATTACTCAGGTGTTTCCATGACTCTGTTAGATTGGATAATTCACTAGAATGACTCACAGAACTGAAACTATACTTATGATTACAGTTTTATTATAAAAAATACAGATTAGAATCAGATAACAAAGAGACACATAGAGCTGGGGAGAGGGGAAGTGGGGAGTGACTGTTGATAGGTATGGGGTTTCTTTACAGGGTGACAAACATGTCCTAAAGTAGAGTGGTGATAGTTGCAAAACCCCATGAAAATACTAAAAACTACTGAACATACACTTTAGAAGGATGAATTTTATAGTATGTGAATAATGTGTCAGTAAAGCTGTAATTTAAAATAAGTCAATAGTCTGGGTAAAAGTTAAAAAGTACAATGAAAAAATATCCTATTTAACAATGACAACATTAAGAATGAACTTAACATGAAGTACTCCAGGCTAAGAGAAGAATCTATGAATCCAGACTGAGGGGCACAACCAAAGACCTAAATAAATAGAAGGATAAACTCTGTTTCTTGATATTTTAATATTGTAAAGGGTAATTTCTCCCAGAATTCACAGATAAATTTACTAGTATCTCAATGAAAGCCCCAAAGGATTGGCAGGGGTGGGGGAGAGGAGGAGGAAAGATACCAAAATTAGTATAAAGAACATATGAAAGAACATACTATATGTAATATAGTATAAAAGTATATGAAAGAAATATGTCAGTGTAGGTTCATCAATTGTAACAAATATACCACTGGTGTGGGATGTTGAAAATGGAGAGGTTATACATGGGGATGTGGCGGGGGGGAAGGGGGAGAGGTGTGGGAGCATACGGGAAATCTCTGTACTTTCCCCTTAATTTTGCTGTGAACCTAAAACTGCCCTAGAAAATAAAGTCTAAAAATATACAGAAGAATAAATATGTACGAATAATGGACATTTTGAAATAGAAGAGCAGTTAAACATTAAAAACCTCAGAAGATAAGGGTCCTATCAGATGTCAAAATACATTGTAAAATGATACTGATTGAAAGTATAGTATTGATATGGGACAGGGAGACAGAAGAACCAATCAGAATAAAAAGTCCAGAAGCAGATTTAAAATTTAGAATTTATTATCTATTAATAATAGCACTTCAGTTGAAGAAAGGATGGATTATTTCATAAATGTTAGTAAAATTGCCTAAGCAATAGGAAAAAATAAAGTTAGATTCTTACCTCACAGTTGTAATCAAAAGTTTGGTAGGCTAAAGGTTTAAATGTAAACAAGTTTTTAATGAATCTATAAACTGGAAGAAAATAAAATCTCTCTTGGATTATTTATATAATCTTGGGTATAGAATACTTCTTTATAGTATTGTAACAGGCAGAATTATAAAGAAAAAAATTGATACACGTGACTACTTTCTTTTTTAAGGTTTATTTATTTATTTGAGAGGGAGAGAGATAGAGAGAGCCATGCACAAGTGGCGGGAGGGAGAGGATAAAGCAGACTCCCCACTGGGCAGGGAGCCTGAAGCCTGGCTTGATCCCAAGACCCTGGGATCATGACCTGAGCTGAAGGCAGATGCTTAACTGACTGAGACACCCAGGTGCCCCAATACATTTAACTACTTAAGATAAACTTTATGCCTGGAAAATTAAATTTAAAATTAGGACAAACTTCAGAAAAGCAAGTTGGAATATACATAATTCTGTATGTAGAGTATATATATATGATAAATATATAGACAGGGTTCTTTTTAAACATTTTTACCTAATTTTATTAAAATTTTTTAAAATTCTAGTATAATTAACATAGAATGTTACATTAGTTTCAGGTAGACAATATAGTGATTCAACAATTCTATACATTCCTCAGTGCTCATTGTGATAAGTGTATTCTAAATCTTCTTTACCTATTTCACCCACTCCCACCCACCTCCCCTCTGGCAACCATCAGTCTATTCTCTGTAGTTAAGAGTCTGTTTATTGGTTTGCCTCTTTTCTTTTGTTCATCTGATTTGTTTCTTAAATTATACATATGTGTGAAACCATATAGTATATGTCTTTCTCTGATTGACTTGTTTCATTTAGCATAATACACTCTAGATCCACCCATGTTGTTGCAAATGGAAAGTTTTCATTCTTTTTTATGACTGAGTAATATTCCACTGTGTGTGTGTGTGTGTGTGTGTGTGTGTGTGTGTGTGTGTGTGTAAAGAAGATGAGTAATATATGTATAAACACACACATCCAGGTGCATATATAACACATCTTTGTACCTTCATCTATCAGTGGACACTTGGATTGCTTCCATATCTTGGCTATTGTAAATAATGCTACAATAAACATAGGGGTGCACATATCTTTTAGCACTAGTGTTTTCGTATTCTTTAGGCAAACACCCAGTGGTGGCATTAGATCACACAGTAGTTCTATTTTTAATTTTTTGAAGAACCTCCTTACTGTTCTCCATAGTGGCTGCACCAGTTTGCCTTCCCACCAACAGTGCATGATGATTCCTTTTTCTCCACATCTCATCTTCACCAACACTTGTTTCTTGTACTTTTTATTTTAGCCATTCTAACAGGTGTGAGGTGATATTCCATGGTTTTGATTTGCATTTCCCTGTTGACGAGTGATGCTGAGCATCTTTTCAGGTGTCTGTTGGGGAACTGTATGTCTTCTTTGGAGAAATGTCTGCTCATGTGTAGACAGGCTCTTAAAATTCAGTAAAAGAAGTAATAGAACTCAATATTTTACATTCAGAGACAGTTCACAAAAGAAGCAATTATATGTTCAATAAATACTTTCAAAACTCAGGCTCTGGGCGCCTGGGTGGCTCAGTGGGTTAAAGCCGCTGCCTTCGGCTCAGGTCATGATCCCAGGGTCCTGGGATCGAGGCCCACATCGGGCTCTCTGCTCAGCAGGGAGCCTGCTTCCTCCTCTCTCCTCTCTCCCTGCCTGCCTCTCTGCCTACTTGTAATCTCTCTCTCTGTGTCAAATGAATAAATAAAATCTTTAAAAAAAAAAAAACTCAGGCTCACTAGAAATCAAAGAAATGCACTAGAACCAAGATCTTACTTTTTATCTATTAGATTAAGAAAGATGAGAAAGAATGGAATACTCAGGGTAACAAAGATGTAGAGAAAGGACATTTTCAACCACTCTTTGTGGGAAACTGAAACAGTTTAGCAATAAGTGTCTACAAAAATCTTAAAAATGTACCCACCGCTTGATCCAGAAATCCCACCTCTAAGTATTTACCCTGGGGAAACAACCGGTTATTTATAGAAAGATTTAGTTACAAGAAAGTCAACTGACACTGTTTACAAAAGTTTAAAAAAAGTAAACAACATAAACTTTTAGTAGCAAGGTATTGATTTAAAAACTTATGATATGCCCAAATTGTAAAATATTTTGCATCTATTAAATAATCTTTTAATGGTGTATCTATTGACATGGACAGTATTTATTACATTTTGGTAAGCGAAAGTATAAAATGGCATGAATGTATCTTGTAAAAATTGTAAATGCTACATACATTATTCTGGCAAAGGTCTGGATGTAAACAAATCACCGTGGTTATGGATAGTTTTTCTTTCTCATGTATCCCATTTTCATTTTTCTATAATTACGTAATAAGACGATTTTCAACAGAGATAACAAAATTCAAACATTGAAAGGGGAATAAATGGAGAAATTGCCTTTAAAAAAAAAAAAAGAATGGCACCTGTGTGGCTCACCTGCTTAAGCGTCTGCCTTCGGCTCAGATCATGATCTCAGGGTCCTGGGATCCAGCCCCACGTTGGGCTCCCTGATCAGCAGGGAGTCTGGTTCTCCCTCTCCCTCTGCCTCTTCCCCCCGCCCCATGCTTTCTCTCTCTTTCAAATAAATCAATAAAATCTAAAATAAAATAAAATAAAATAAAATAAAATAAAATAAAATAAAATAAAATAAAATAAAATAAAATAAAATAATCCTGGAATGCCTGGGTGGTTCAGTGGGTTAAGCATCCCACTCTTGATCTCAGCTCAGGTCTTGATATCAGGGTTGTGAGTTCAAGCCCTGTGGTGGGCTCCACACTGGGCATGGGGCCTATTTAAGAAGAAAATTAATAATAAACAAATAAGTAAATAAATAAATAAAAAGAGAATTCTGAAGACAAATTTTCTTTGCGACTAAATCTCTGACTGTAGATTAGGCTACTTTGGTGCCGTGGAAAAGATCTCCTGGACTTTGTCTAACACTGAACTATGGCTAACTAAGTGACAAGAGGGGAAAGGAGAGCCTGAATATTCTTTGCGAAATCCTGCCTGCACAGTGCTATTCTAAAAATCTTACTAATGGTCATAAAGGATCTTGAAAACTGAAGTCTAAATAAATTACCATGATGGAAATGAATGAGCAGAAAATCTATGGTCTGGGAATTTTTATATGTATGATAAATCAACTCAGCATCTAAGTCCTATCTTTTAGATTGAGCCGCATAGCCCCTGCTGGGGAATTCTTAAAGAGTGCTGCTGGACAGGCTATTTTGTTTTATTACTTACTCTTCATTTTCTTTCCAGGAATACTTGAACTGAAATTTGGCTTCCTGTTGTTCTACTTCTTTAAGAAATACAAATAAATTCTAGCGTAATGGGATCAAAACTTGGTTCTCTCTTATTGTAATGCATTCAGAGATCAGTTATAATGAACAAAGAGACTACTCCGTGTGACAGGCAAAACATGTGGTGCCAAACAAACCTGAGGGAGGCTTTTCTCTTCTGCCAATGTGGGTATGATATAGGCAAAGTGCGTAAAGCCGGCCCCGCGAGTGTCCAAGAGTGTATTCTGTACCCCACTGTGTTTGCCTTTTGTACCGTGCCTTAACCAAAACGAAATGTAAGAAATCGGCATGCTTTGGTTACTTATTATTTGAAAATGCTATTAATGAAGCCTACCAGTGTTTTCGGTTGGATTCCCCAGGAAATAGATGCCGAGACCGAGATTCGTGTGCAGGACATCTATTGGAGAATAATGCCCATCAGAGAGTCTGGGAGCAAGACAGAGGTTGACTGGCCCTCATGGGAAGCTCATGAAGTGGGCATGTTGAGGCCAGAGGGCTGGATCTTTGTATTGTTCCATCCCTCACCTCCCAAGGAGAGGGGACCTAAACTTGAGGAAGGCAGCTTCCTTTAGGCAAGTCCTCGGGAAGACTCAGTGGTAAGTCATCAGCAGCCAATAAATACTTCAGGCACCTAGAGGTACGAGGGTTTCCAAACTGAAAGGGATTCTGGGCTGAGACCTATAGATTGAATATTTGTATGCACTCCCCCAGCCCCCAAATTCATGTGTTAAACCCCAAATACTCAACATGACAGCACTTGGAGGTGGGACATTGGGACATTTGGGAGTAATCAGGGTTCAAATAGGTCATGAGAGTTGAGCTCCCATGATGGGATTAGGGCCCTTACACAAGGAGAAGGTGATATGCAAGATCTCTTCCTCTCTCTCTCTGCAATGCTCGTACCAAGGATGGGCCCTGGGAGGACATAGCCCGGAAAAGTGCTTTCACCAGAACCTGGCCATACTGGCACCCTGACCTCAGATTCTAACCACCAGAACCATGAGGAAGAAATGCTTGTGTAAACCACATGGTAATTTATTTTGGCATCCTGAACTTTCTGAGACACTGGGCACTGCTGCAAACACAGCTAGTAACTTCTGTTAACATGGGGACATTTCCAGAGTCTGTCCTACTTGGGGAAAATGCACAAAAGACAAATTAATAGTTGAAGCTAGAATTCTTAAGAAAGCAGTTCTTTATTTTTTTTTATTTTTTTTTTAAAGATTTTATTTATTCATTTGACACAGAGAGAGAGATTACAAGTAGGCAGAGAGGCAGGCAGAGAGAGGAGAGAGGAGGAAGCAGGCTCCCCGCTGAGCAGAGAGCCCGATGTGGGCCTCGATCCCAGGACCCTGGGATCATGACCTGAGCCGAAGGCAGTGGCTTTAACCCACTGAGCCACCCAGGCGCCCAGCAGTTCTTTATTTTTACCAAAAAAATATTTATTAACTCCTGGAGGGGTAAAGTAGAAAAAAATTGTTACTATCTACCTCCTGCCCCATTATCAGTCCAAGTTATATTGTAAGTTATTCTGTTAATAAAGATGTGAACTTAGTGTGCAAGAGGAAAAGTTTAAATAAAATTTGTTTCCCAAATTATATTTGTTTGCACTTTGTTCAGGACACTGAAAAGGCCACTTAGAGTGAACTGCTTATGTTTCATCCTAAATAGTGAAAAATCTTTGATTCAAACTTCATCTTGAAAAATGAAATAAAAATTGTGAAACAGTATTTATTTTTACTTTATATTTAACAAAATGTAGGCTATCCTGATAACTACAGGCTGACTTTGAGAACTAAGAACAAACCCAGGGGTTGATTCAGAATTTTTAACCTAGTTTTCTTCCAACAAAATTCTATACCAGCACAAATGACATTCCTTCCTGTATATTTCATTTGTGCAGCACAAAAACAAAGATGGACATTTGTTTGAGAGTTTCATTGATTTTACCAGGGTCTCTCAATCCTTAAATTTGAACTCATGGGAGTTGAACTCATCTTGGAAAAATCTCTGCCATCTTCATCCTTTGAGATATTTCTCTTTAGTTGTGGACCTCTGCGTTCAAACTTGGTCTCAACAGGTTCAAAATAGAACACTTGATTCTTGATCTTCCTTGGCACCCCTCCTCCAACTCCATCTTCTGTCCTCTAGTGGCTCGAGACAACTACCTAGGAATTAGCTTTGACTTCTTTTTTCTTCTTCACAAGTTACACCCGAATCCGTTGGCGAATCCATCAGCTCTATACCCCCAACCAACTACTTCTCACCACCTCCTCTGCTACCTTCCAGTGCCAGCTGCTGCCAGCCCTTGCCTGAACTACTTCAGTAGCTATTTAAATGGACCCCAGCTTCTACTCTTGAGTCCTACAACCACTCTCTACAAAGCAGCCAGAGTGACTTTTAAATGTATATTTATTTTTATGAGGTACTACATTTATGTGGTTCGAAATTAAACATGCAGTAAAAGAAGATATACCAGAGAGGTCTTGCACCCATTCCTGCATTGCTCACCCCAACCCTCTAATAATAATCACTTCCATTGGTGTCTTTGTCTTTTTTTTTTTTAATCTTTCTTGGGTTTTTAAGGCAAATACAAGCATTTACAAATATATCTCCCATCTTATTACACAAAAGGTAGCCTACCATTTACCCTGTTCTATAGTGTTTTAAATCTTGCTTTCTTTCACTGACCAACGTGTCCTAAAACTCTCTCCATATAGGTCCTTAGAGAAGGACCTTGTTTGTTTCTATAGCTGCATGTCACACCATCATTGTCAAATCAAGCCCGTTTTGCTGTACATCACAATTGCATCCATTTTTTGCTCTTACAACTAAGGCAACAATAAATAACCTCATAGCATGTGCCATTTCATACATGTGGTGATGCATCTATGGGATAGAATCACAGAAATACAATAGCAAGATCCTATATTTTTAGACTATTTGCCAATGTCAAAATGAAAATTTAGAGATAAATCTCACTGTCACTTGTCTTGATTAAGGGCCTCCAAAAATTCCCCATCCTAAGCAAAATAAAAATCACCAAGAACCCCAAGTCCCTTCCCAATCTGTCCTTTGCCTACCTCTTCAATATCACCCACATCTTTCCGTCGCTTGCACACTGGACTTCTTTCCTTAATCTTGAAAAATTCCATGGCTTTGCAAGATGAGCAATTTTGCTTTGTAGTTGATTTGCATTGTATTTGTACCTATTGTCAAATATTTATAAAAATGCAGTCATCAGCTGGAGATCTGATGAAGGATTTGATCCCTGGAAGGGGAGAATCAATGCTCATGTTTAATGGAGATGGATATTTGAGTGGGTTTTATAAGCTGTCATTTGATAAGTAAACATTTCTAGGTTACAATGACTCTTACTCTCCTGCATACCTTCAAACTTCAGGAATCCAGATACTGAACGCTGAGGTAATGAGAATGTTCTATCTTTCAGTAGCTGTGTGACCATGGATCCCAGGCACGTGAAGATGGAAGCTTCACCTCACAGAGAAAGGCAACATGGCTGGGAAATCTACAAATGCTGTGTTTTGCTGTGGATTCTGCCACGAAATCATCTGTGAGGCCTTCAGTAAGCCATTCAACCTTTCCCTGCCTCATTTTATTTGTATGAAAAGGAAGAAAATGGAATTCATCACTATTGTTCTCAACTCCCCAGGGATTCTTTTTATTAGCCCCACCCCCTCATTTTCATAATATTGAGAAATTCTGTCCACTAAAAATTATTTGTTAGTAACATATTTATTTATTATTTTATTTATAAAGTCTTATTATTTAAATTATGTAAAGATAAAAATTTATTTATTTATATGTTACCATGCTCATATCTGTGATTAATTTATCAAGGATATAGATAGCTTCCAATTTTGCCTACCATTAAGTAATTAACTGACCTTGGTTGAGTTGATATACCACCCAAAGCAAAGAAACTTCATATTTTAATTTTCCTGGATGGCTTTACCTTGTTTAATCTCTAAGAATTAAGAGGCTGTGCAGGATGGGAATCTCTGGTCCCAGCTGACAATAAGTTTCCCTACAAGTCTGGGAGTCAGTTTTATGTACAGGATCATCTAGTGCAGTGATTTTTTTAGAAGGTGCGTCACAGAGTCCCAGGGCTCAGCAGAGAGGCTCAGAGCAGAAACAAGGGTGGGGAAGGAGAAGGTGAAGCAGGAGGTCTGAGGGCCTCCAAACCTATTTTATCCAGAGTAGCCCCACTTATTTGTTTCATGTGGGGTTCTAAGACTTTGTTTGAAGAAAGGGTTTAAACTATTAAAAAATAATTTTGAAAAATCTGACAATCCAACTTTATTGCATCGATGAGGATAATGAAGCCTAGAAAATGTAGATAAAAGTCGCCCAAAGTCACAGAACTTATTAATGGCAAAATACTCATTTGGTCAATCCACAGATGTTTATTAAACACTGCAGAACTAAAAGTTATAAATATAAAATTTTGATTCAGTCTGGGTTTAAAAACAACCTGTGGGTCAACATGGTGTTTGATCAGAAGCATCGGGATGAGAGAATATTTTCATAAACTGATGGAAATGTGACTTTATGCTATGTTACGATAACACGTATTATTGCATGTCACTCCTATGCAGTAAGACAAGGAGGGACAGGAGGATATGTGCATTTGGGCTACTGAAGGAGAGTGGTGAAGAAAGTGCCCTCTTAGGGGCGCCTGGGTGACTCAGTCAGTTAAGCAACTGCCTTTGGCTCACGTGATGATCCCAGGGTCCTGGGGTGGAGCCCCGCATCAGGCTCTCTGCTCAGTGGGAGCCTGCTTCCCCCTCTCCCGCTCGCCCTGCTCTCCTGCTCCTCCCACTCGTGTGTGCTCTCTCTCTCTCTCTCCAATAAGTGAATAAAATCTTAAAAAAAAAAAAAAAAGAGAGAAAGAAAGAGTCCTCTTAGGAGACAGGCCAGGTGGGGTAAAGGTCTTACTTCAGTTTGTATCGAGGGGGGTCGCTGTGCCTGATTGTCCCACTCTTGCTTTCTTCGGTGTTTATACAGGAGGAGACAAGAGCCCTGCCTCCTCAAGATTACCTGTAAGGTTTTCGTTTTATTTCCCAGATAAAGCATGTGCTTACCACTAAGCTTGGAAGAAATCTGAGGCTATGGAAAATGTGTTAATTTGATCTATAAGACAAATTTGTAAAAGCCAGCTATTCCAGTGACCAATGTAAACTAATTCACTGGCCTTAGGAAAACTTACCTGGGACTGGGTATTGGGTATGTTCTCGTGTTAGTCCAAAAGCTACAGATCATCTGGTTCTAGCTTTCTCTTTGCAACCTCTCTGAAATAAAGGGTGTCTTCAGTAGATTCAAATACAAACATAACACAAAGCCTCATTCTTAGCACCAATAAAGAGCCAGGCATTCTTCCTGGCATTGAGGATACAGCAATGAACATGTGGGAAAAGTTTCCCGCTTCCTTGGACCAGAATGGGTTCTCTCAATGATTTCAGGCCTGATGCTGTTTCTGCTACACTGTGCAAAGTTGAAGATTCATTCTACTGTTTTGCAAATACTTGTCATAAGAGACTATACTTAGATCTCCTCCACATTATTTATTCATTCATTTAACAAATATTTATTGAGTGGTTTCTATTACCAGATTCTCTATGCTAAGTGCTGGGCATCCTGATATGAATAAGTTCTTCTTCTTCTTCTTTTTTTTTAAGATTCCATTCATTTATCTGACAGAGAGAGAGAGAGCAAGCACAAGCAGGGTGAGTGGGAGAGGGAGAATCATGCGACTGACGATGCAGGGCTTGATCCCAGGACCTGGGATCACGACTGGAGCCCAAGTCAGATGCTTAGCCCACTGAGGCACCCAGGGGCCCGTGAATCAGTTCTCAAGGTGCTCACAGACCTATGGGAACTTAGACTTGTGAACAAATTTCCTTTTTTTTTTTTTTTT